>CALYLW010001975.1:81337-110971 GCA_944989445.1 Ampullaceana balthica
GACGTGATGAATGCTTTCTGCCACTCTTTCTCCCAGTTATTTGTTGTGTTTCTAACAACGAGATTGTTGTCACACATCATCGCATATGAAACCGAGGTCAAACTGCTTCTTAAAAAAACATTTTGGCATCCCTTTTTCCCTGTAGCTCTGAACTTTAAAAAAAAGCGGGTGAGATGTGTCACCTGATGTGTTCCCCGTGCGAATGAACTTGGAGACTTTTGAGTGAATAGCATTTTAAAGAGTTACTTGAACGTTCCTTGTGTTTAGTCAAAGTTAGGCAGGATGATGTGTCTAGGATTTCATCATGGCAATTTTTTGTCGGCAGGTATCTGATATGTATTTGTTTCCAATTTATTTCTTTAAAAAAACCTAAGAATATTTATATGACTTATTTTTAGCATCATAAGCCACTCTCTAACCTTATGCTAAGAATAGCTTGCTTTTTTTTCCTTATTAAGTACCTAGTACAAGTTCGGTAATGGTTTATCTTCTAAGCTCTCATGTCTTTTTTTCATAGACTCTCCGAAATGTATGTCCCCTAAAACAGTTTTTTTTTCCTTTGCAGAGAAACAAGACTAAAGCATTCATCCTTTGCACAAGTCATCAGCCATGGTTTCAATACACAAGTTTAGGTTTGGCATAGGTTTAGATATCAAACAAACGGCAGAAGAAACAAAAGCAAAGACAATTAAATTACACCTTTAATGGATAAAACATCATCTATGTCACAATATTATTGGATAAAACTTAATGGAGCAAGCAATCACGACTCCAGTTTGAAAGCTTTATAAAGCCAAACTGACGATGTTGTGGACAGTTTGCTCTGATGGATCACCGCATTCACTGGCCTCTTCTAGAACATCAAGAGAAGTCCAAGTTTTCTTACTGCCACGGGTGTAGCTGTAGATGTCAATGTAGTCAGACGAACACTGGAACAGTGTAGATGTTTACGTGTGGCTGTCCCTTTTGTAGCTGTAGTTGTCCAAGCTGCGTTGGCATTAATTCAGGTATAATTCACTTTTTTATTTACCTATTAACACGTATTTTTATTTACCTTCCCCGCGTATCATTTTATTTTTAAAACATAATACGTTCTGCAACACCTTATACCTTAGGTCAGGGGTGGGCAAACTTTTTCTACGCAGGGCAGCATTGAAAACTTTATTGTTATAGGCGGGCGGCATATAATTCAATTACAATTGACAACTTCTAAATTTAAATTAATGATAATTACCATGTACTTGTCATTTTATTTCACTTTCACACTCTATTACATATCTACATTAAATTTTAAAATACAAACTGAAACAGTTTCTAATTTGATTATAAGATTTTATTATTCATTATTATTTTAACAAAAGTTTGTTACCTGTCATAATAACTATGGAGAAGTAGGAACATAATTAACATTTAAGCTGACCATAGATTACAATTATAATTAATGAGAAGTATGTAACTGTTTACAATTTCGGATGATGTTCTTGAACCGTGGAAGAAGTTTACTTGTTGTGATTCCCATGACGCATTCAAATTGCAGTCAGTCAACATCGATCGTTTCTTAGACTTGTTTATTTTCATGCAAGAAAAAGCTTGCTCACAGATGTATGTGGACCCAAATATTGACACAAGTTTGCAGCAAAGGTTTTTGAGTGTAGAAATGCTGCTGCTGACAAACATCCATAAAACTCCAGCAAAAGAAATGACTTGAACTTCTCTTTCAGGTCATAATCTGCTTCTAGGTCAAGCATCTCCTGTTTATCCTCTGGGGCTGAATCAGCTTTTGCACTAAATGGTGAACTGCTGATATTGAAGAGTGGTTCCAAGGTTATTGAAGTCTTGGAACCTCCTTTCAAATTTCACGACCAAGTCATCCAACTGAGCCTTGTACTTGTTAGCCTTTTCACTAGAAATGGTTTTCTGTTTCAGCAAAGGGAAATGGCAAAACCTGTTTTCACCTGCTTGCCTGGAGAACAGGGAGAGCTTTGCCTGAAATGATTTAACATACACATAAATTTCATGTGCAAACAAGATATTGCTCTGAAGTTTGACATTCAACTTTTCCATAATGTCAATGGTATCATGAAGACTGACTTCCACTCTTCATTAAAAATGTTAGTAACAAAGTCACAAACAAACCCTTGATCTCCAGGAACATAACTATTTCTTCCTTGAGATCCCACACTCGCCTCAATATCTTGCCCAGGCTCAGCCAGCGGACCCTGCTGTGGTAGATAATATCATAATATTCAGTTTTCCAATCTTCAAGCAGTGCCTTAAACTTGAACGGCCTGTGGTTATAACCTGGCTCTGATGAGGTTTATCACACTGACAACTGGGTCAACAACATGCTTGATATTCAACGCAGCTTTGCACAGACTTTCATGATGGATGAAATAGTGCAGAGGTAAGAGTGAATGGTCAGCACTCTGTTGTTACACTTGCTATCTTGTTCCACACCAAACCAGTTCTTTCAATACATTTCTAAACAGCATTGAATAAATCCTGGCCTTTAGTTGTGTCTTTGAGTGGCTCAACACTAAATAATTCTTCGGTATGTAGCCGTGTGGAGGCTTTAATTTAAGACAGGTCAAAAAGGTGGGACTGAAACCGTTGTCTTTTTACAGTGTTTATTCACAATATTGGAACTTTAGTTATCACGTTCACTTCTTTCTTTCTAGCGCATCAAACTGTCATTCTCTCTCTACTTCGTTTTCTTCTCTCATACTACCTAGTGCATCTCGGTGCGGTGCACATGGTGAGGTGCTGTGTGGGTGTGCACACTACCAGATTATTAACAATCTCACCCAGACCAGGGGGCAGTGTGTTACTGGCCCGCTGGTGTGGTGAACTCCAGTCACATCGTGGTCTGGAGTGAACCTGCAGAGTCCCGTGCCGGTCACTAAGATGGACTGCTGAGATTTAACTCCAGCAGACGACTACAGGTAAGCTCAAGTCGAGTGTTTATTTCCCGTATAAATACCCACAAAAGTGCTGTATCCTGTGCATCGGTACTTCGTCCAACGCAAGAGAGTACCACAAAAAGTCTTTGATTGCATCACGAAGTTGGTCCATCAAATTGACGCTAATTTTTTTCAAAACGCCTGACTACAGTTCTCCTTGATAAAGAAATGCTATCAAATTTGTTTATCTGTTCTGGACACATAATTCTTGCTGCATCTGATAAGCATTCCTTTATAAGCTCGCTGTCAGAAAAATACCTTTTCCGTTTACAATCTTATGGGACAGTACAAAACTGGCTTCGGTTGCAGCATCTTGTATAAAAGACTATTTGGTGGAAACAGTTTGTTGCTTCTCTAAATTATTAACCAACTCCTGGAAATTCCCTTTTCTCACTTCGACCGTCAAATAGTGGCCGAAATAAAAATGTGTTGGATTTTTTTTTAAAGTTGTATTCCTTAAAGATGCTCACACACTCAGGCACAGTGAAGCAGACTGCTTTACTGCCAACGGTTGTGAAGCAATATTTAGCAGTCCATTCATCATTAAAAACACGACCTTCGTCCTCAATCTTTCTTTTTTGTTTCTGCAGCACTTATGGTTTAATCAACATCAATTAATTTTTAAATTACAAGTTTTAAAAAAAATGTCAATATGTAAATCGTAAACAAAAGCCACTTACAGTTGAGCCGAAATCCAGTTTCGAATAAGGATGTTAACAATTAATGACTAATGATCATAAATCAATTATGGAGCCATAAAACCAATTTAATATACCTAGATTCGAATCAATCAAATACTCGGAATAACAATTTTAAAAATAAAGCGAAAATGCTAAACAAAGAAAATTAACATCGACATAAGAACGCAACATGTATATGCCTAGGGGCCGCATGCGGCCCGCGGGCCGTAGTTTTCCCACCCCTGCCTTAGGTAATGGAGAGGAATTGCACTTACTGCATTGAGTTCTTCAACTGCACCAAGGTCATTAACTTCACCGAATCAATCAGTTCCTTCCCCATGAGGGGATATCACAAATATACCCCATTAGTGTATACAACAAAATATAACTCAATCTATACTAATAAAAGGGAAAGCCCTCACTCACTCACTCACTCACTGACTGATTCATCACTAATTCTCCAACTTCCCGTGTAGGTAGAAGCATGAAACTTTGGGAAGTGGTCGAGTAGCCTCTCGCGACGAAAATTGGAGTAAAAGAATTTTAAAAATAACACTCATGGGGGCCGGGGGCCCAAAAACGTTTTTTTCCTGATATGGCCTATATAAAATTTGAAAATCAACAATTCTATTTCCCGAGTAGGCAGAAGCATGAAACTTTGAGAAATTGTTGAGTACAACCCCGCGATGGTAACGGGAGAAAAAATAGTTAAATTATCACTTCCTGGGGGCCGGGGGCCCAAATGAAGTTTTTTCCTTATATGAGCTATATAAAA
The DNA here is from genome assembly GCA_944989445.1 of Ampullaceana balthica. Classification (NCBI taxonomy): domain Eukaryota; kingdom Metazoa; phylum Mollusca; class Gastropoda; family Lymnaeidae; genus Ampullaceana; species Ampullaceana balthica. Next base: position 85,753 of record CALYLW010001975.1, read on the forward strand.
ACTAAAAATCACTAATTCTCCTATTTCCCGTGTAGGTAGAAGCATGAAATACTGGGTAGTTGATAAGCACACTTCCACGATGGTCACAAGCGAAAAAAATATTTAAAATAACACTTAATGGGGTCCGGGGGCCCAAATGTAATTTTTTTCTTATATAAAAAACTGACTTTTCACTAATTCTCCAACTTCCCGTGTAGGTATTAGCATGAAACTTTGGGAACTTGCTGAGTACACTCTCTCGACGATAATTGACGAATGGGAATTTTAAAATTCACACTTTTGGGGGCCCGGGGCCCAAAAACGCTTTTTTTCCTTATATGGACTATGTAAAATATGAAATCACTAATTTTCTGATTTCTCGAGTAGGCAAAAGCATGAAACTTTGGGAAGTTGTTGAGTACAAACCAGCGATAGCAACGGGAGAAAAAAATTAAATTATCACTTCCTGGGGGCCGGGGGCCCAAATGAAGATTTTTCCTAATATGAGCTATATAAAAACTAAAAATCACAAATTCTCCTATTTCCCGTGTAGGTAGAAGCATGAAACTTGGAGTAGTTGTTAAGTACACTTCCACAAAGGTAACAGGTAAAAACAATATTTAAATTATCACTTAATGGGGGCCGGGGGCCCAAATGTAGTTTCTTCTTATATTAAAACAGACTCATCACTAATTCTCGGATTTACCGCGTAGGTAGAAGCATGAAACTTTGGGAAGTTGTTGAGTAGCCTCTCGCGACGAAAATTGGCGTAAAAGAATTTTAAAATTAACACTCATGGGGGCCGGGGGCCCAAAAACGTTTTTTTCCTAATATGGCCTATATAAAATATTAAAATCATCAATTCTCCTCTTTCCCGAGTAGGCAGAAGCATGAAACTTTGGGAAGTTGTTGAGTACAATCCCGCGATGGTAACGGGAAAAACAATATTTAAATTATCACTTCCTGGGGGCCGGGGGCCCAAATGAAGTTTTTTCCTTATATGAGCTATATCAAAATTAAAAATCACTAATTCTCCTATTTCCCGTGTAGGTAGAAGCATGAAACACTAGGTAGTTGATAAGCACACTTCCGCGATGGTAACAAGCGAAAAAAATATTAAAAATAACACTTAATGGTGTCCGGGGCGCGGGGGCCCAAATGTAGTTTTTTCTTATATAAAAAACTGACTCATCACTAATTCTCCAACTTCCCGTGTAGGTATTAGCATGAAATTTTGGGAACTTGCTGAGTATACTCTCACAACGATAGTTGGCGAATAAGAATTTTAAAATTCACACTGTTGGGGGCCTGGGGCCCAAAAACGCTTTTGTTCCTTATATGGACTATATAAAATATGAAATCACTAATTTTCTCATTTCTCGAGTAGGCAAAAGCATGAAACTTTGGGAAGTTGTTGAGTAAAAACCAGGGATAGCGACGGGAGAAAAAAAAATTAAATTATCACTTCCTGGGGGGCCGGGGGCCCAAATGAACTTTTTTCCTAATATGAGCTATACAAAAACTAAAAATCACAAATTCTCCTATTTCCCGTGTAGGTAGAAGCATGAAACTTGGGGTAGTTGTTAAGTACACTTCCACGATGGTAACAGGTAAAAACAATATTAAAAATATCACTTAATGGGGGCCGGGGGCCCAAATGTAGTTTCTTCTTATATTAAAACAGACTCATCACTAATTCTCGGATTTACCGCATAGGTAGAAGCATGAAAACTTGGGAAATTGTCAAGTAGCCTCTTTGGACGACAAATGGCGAAAAATAATTTTAAAATTCACCTTCATGGGGGCCGGGGGCCCAAAATCGTTTTTTTTTCCTTCTATGGGCTATATAAACATTTGAAAATCACTAATTCTCCTATTTCCCGAGTAGGTAGAAGCATGAAACTTTGGGAAGTTGTTGAGTACACTTCCGCGATGGTAACAGGCGAAGAAATATTTAAATTTTCACTTACTGGGGCCCAGGGGCCCTAATGTAGATTTTTCATTATATGAGCTATATAAAAACTGAAAATCACTAATTCTCCTATTTCCTGTGTATGAAGAAGCATGAAAGTTTGAGTAGTTGTTAAGTAACATTTTGCGATGTTAACAGGTTAAAAAATTATAGATATTTTCACTTAATGGGGGCCGGGGGCCCAAATGTAGTTTTTTTTCTTATATAAAAAACTGACTCATCACTAATTCTCCAATGTCTCGTGTTGGTAGCAGCATGAAACTTTGGAGAGTTGTTAAGTACACTTCCGCAATGGTAACAATCAAAACAAATGTAAAATTATCATTCACTAGGGGGCCGGGGGCCAAAATGTAGTTTTTTTCTGATATGAGCTATATAAAACAGACTCATCATTACATAGATAACTTCCCGTGTAGGTAGGATCATGAAACTTTGTGAAGTTGTTGCGTACCCTCCCGCAATGGTAGCAGACAAAAAAATTAAATTATCAGCTCGATAGGATCGCGGGAAGTGTGTCATTTTTTACTTTTAGCTTTTGTTTTTCTGCGGGACTAGGACAGACAGACAGACAAGACGTTGAAGTTAATATATGTATTATATCCATCATGATCCAGATTGAAATCAATTGGTGTTTTGAATTTGTGTTTCGCGGATTCTCAACGTAACTGAAATACTATTTTCCGCAGCGAATCGGGGGTATTTTGCTAGTAGTTAATACAATACAACAAAATCTAACTCACTGGTGAATATCACTATATATACTTCTACCTAACTAGTTTATACCACGACTCTAATATATCTACCTTTACTAGTGGAAATAACGAATCTATCTCAGTAGGGCAGTCAATATTGTTGAAAAAAGCTGCCGGGTACCAGTCCAAAATTTTAACGGGTTCCCGGGCAGCGGCGTAGCTTGGGTATGTGCAGCTCGGGCCAGAACCCAGATCTACCGCCCCACCCCCACCCCGGAAAATATGTGGATATCATAAGAAAGAAGGCGTTTTTTTTAAATTAGAAATTCATCATCATAAGGACCCTATATTTTATGATAAATTTAAAAAGAAGTAGAAGTGCTTTCGTTTATTTATTGAAATTTAAGTATTCTATTTTTTCTCATAGCACAATCTTATATGTATAAATATTGTCAGCAATGCCATGCTCAATGGCCAAAATTGCATTGTTGATCATAATACATTTTTCATTAACTTAATTTTAAACAAGCTTATTTCGCAGCTGGAATTACTTTTGTCACTTGAAAAGAATATCCAGTATGAATATATATTATATTAGGCAGGTTAACTTCAAGCCAAAATATCTTAATAAACTTGATTTAAATTTATTAATTCATATTTTCCCCGCGAGATAAATTAATCCTAGCTGGACAATTTCCTGTGAGATACTTTAATACTCTAAATTATAGGCAAAATTTCAGTTATGTAGATTAGCATGTTTCATATCTGTTTTACGAATTATATATCTTCCATAACCTCAAATGATTTTCTACAGTACAGTGACCTCATCTTATCAATGTAGCCGAGTGGTGGATAAGTTAAATTAAAAACAATAAAGTTAATTTCACTGGGTTAGGATATCAAAAGAGTTTATTTCTCAATACAGTACAAGAATGGGCCATGAACAAGTTAACAAGTTAGTCCTCTCTCCAAGCGCTACCTCAACACTCTCCAACTCACACTCTCCTCTCACACAGACCAGGGGCAGTGTGTTACTGGCCCACCGGTGTATCCCTGCTCATCACGTGACTGACCTCCCCGTGCAGTAAAACACGGGTAGTTGGTCTTTCGCTCTGTGTGAACTCCAGCCACAACGAGGGCTGGAGTGAACCTGCAGTGACCCGTGAAGGTCGCTAAAGCAGACTGCTGAGGTCAACTCTAGCAGACGGCTACATCAAGAATGACATTTTTCTGTCAACTGATTTTATTGTCATGACATGACTGCAAGATTCCAATACAATAAGATCTCCAAATAAGATGTTAGAATAAGTCAAATCATCCTTTAAGTATTCAATAAGTTCTCTGTGAGTAATCTTTGAAAATAATTTGTTAGCACTTATTAACTATTAACGTTTATTAATAATTTTGAGCGTCATTGATTTCATAAAATACATGTTTCGAGGGAGTACATGTTTTCAAATCTAAAAAAAATAAAAATAAATCCAACAAAAACAAAAGCAACCTCTCTCTGATTTTCACATTGCACAAATGGACTTTTTGAACCTTTATGTGAAATATATGGAGAGCTATCGAATGCAAAGGAATACGTATGTTTTATCTTGTAACAGAAATAAGTTCTTTTGCAAATTTTTTGCTAAATAACAACGGGTAGTGTGACGCCCTAACAAAATGCCAGGCGTAACATTAGCTTTTGATTTGGTCATGTTTAAAATTGATAGGGTTCAGTAATTGTTCCTTTTATAACAGGAGCAGGTGTCACATTTGAAGAATCAAATTAAATTACCTGAACATAAGTGTTATGTTCTCATAATACTTGGTGTTTATTGCATTTTGACAAAAGAGCTCCATTTTCTCTTATTTATTTTTCTTTCAAACTAATTAAGGACTATGAATTTGCCGCCCCAAAGGGCCACCCGGGGCATTTGCCCCCCTTGCCAACTCCTTTCTACGCCACTGTCCCTGGGTTACCATTTCGAAATGCCGCAAAATGTTCACCCTCTATTATCTTTATACTTCTTTGTTTATTATGTAAATGCCAATTTATATGTAATGAATCAGTGATGTAAAAATGCTGACATTGAAATACTACTATAATTCATTGGTGTAAAAACAATGAGCAAAGGGGTGCCAAAGTGATTTTTTTTGGGGGTGCGCTAAACAAAGTCTTATAAAAATAAAGAACAGAATGACTGGAAAATCATTGTGAGCCATCAGCAAGCCATTGAGGCCAACTTTCATTCCTACCATTGCTGGAGGACCATCCTCACCACGGGTTGTATTTTTCAAAGGAATTAGTGTCAATAATTCTTCTTTAAATATCTGCCCCTTGTCAAAACTAACCCAAACAATGAGTTGGACCGTGTCAGTGATATGACATGATTCATCCAATGCCAGACTGAAAACAGAAGCAGTTTTAAATCCGTAAGCAACTGATCCAATATATTACCGGACATACTTTCAACACGTTTTGCAACAGTCTGGTTGGAAAACTGAAGATAAGATATTTGTTTCTTTATTTCTCCTTTTTTAAACTCAGAAAATAATGAATCAGCACATTTTTGAAAAAAAGTTTAACCGTCTCACTATCTGATACGATTTTTTTTCTTTGCTAATAACCAACAGATATTAAAAGACTCTTCAGCAGAACAATCACTTGAACTGAAAATCTGACGGGAAAAAATTCGCTGGCCATTTAAACTAAAAAACCAACTACTGGTCTTTGTATGTTTAAAAATACAGGATGGACACTCCCTCGACGAACCCAGGCAGGTTTAATTTCAACTCGTTAACATTCCTCATCAGTTATCTACGAATTTGATAGTTATATTGTTTCTTGTCAACAAACAGCCGCGATTGGTACCATTTCGCGTAAAGGCTATTAAATTCACTATTGTGATGTCATTATTATTGTTTATTATTAGCAAAACCTGACACTGAATATGTGAGTAAAAATAAGTATTTAATATTTGATTGAACATTTTACTTTTATTCCATCTATTAGTCCGGGGCCGATATGTCGGGGCCGTTATGTCGGGGCCGTTTTGTCCGGGGCCTTTTTGTCGGTGAACCTTGTTAATTATAGGGTTTGGTTACAGCGTGACCCCCCCCCCACCCTGGAAAAAGCAGCAAAAGGAGACTGCTACTATCCGATATCACGTGACAGGAAGTTTCACCAATGTTGACATGGGACACCCTGAACATAAATCTACCAAACCATCACCTCCTTTGCAGCACACACCCCGTCTTATTAAACATGCCACAATTCTCAAGTAGTCTTATGAGGTTTAACATATGCCGCTCACTCATTCTCTCACTTATACATCTCTCTTTTGCCTTCTAAATTAGACATCTTTAATTTTTATACCAAACACCCGTCCCACGTTTTTAGTCATATTAAATGAAAGTACTTGAACGTAGAAGTTTTAAATTATTTTCTTCCTTTTAGTCAACTTATATAAAAACCTGGTTTTTAAAAATCATATTTTTACATGTATTTATTTTATTCTTTTTAGTCCAGTTATAACAACTTGGTTGTTTAAAATATTTTTTTACCTCTATTTATTTTACCAAACACCTCACAAGCGCTCGCCCAACGTTGTGATGTGGTCACGGGGTGAACTCACGGATGTCAACAAAAGCAGATGGCACAGATGCTTATATATAGACTATAGATAAACTAAAAAGTTCAATAATTTAATAACGGTACATTCGATCGATCTGCAATTTTGATACAATGCATTGTCATCCAAGATCTATCTGTGGTAAAATTTTCAGATCTCTAGGACCATCAGAAGTATTTCAATTTTACGTTGGCAGATTTGAAAAAAATTGTGGACAGTGTGACAATGCCACAGGAACGAAAGCGAGTTAATAAAACGTGGTTAAAAAGCAAACTTGCTGAGTTAAATGAAGGCGTCACTACAAATGTGTCAGGTATACACAAGACAAATTGTACAGAAATGAAATACTCATAAACATACTCGTTAATAGTTTCCACAGGAAACAAACGTCACATATTTTAGACATGTAGCATTTGTTGGACTGAAGCTGCTAATATATTGTCAGTGTATACACATAATCATGCAGTATATGAATAATGACCTTTGTTGGACTGAAGCTGCTAATATAGTCACTGTGTACACATAATCATGCAGTATATAAATAAAGCCCTTTGTTGGACTGAAGCTGCCAATAGTGTCAATGTGTACACATCATGCAGTATATAAATAAAGCCCTTTGTTGGACTGAAGCTGCTAATAGAGTGCCATTGTGTAAACATAATCATGCATTATATAAATGAGGCCATTATTTGGATCGAAGCTGCTGATATAGAGTAAATGTAAACACATAATCATGCAATTTTTAAAAAAATTGTATGGTTGAAGCACAATGGGTCACGACCACGCTTGCGATGAACTATTCCTTTTATGATTTTTTTAACCACGTTTTTATTAACTCGCTTCGTTCCTGTTTGTTGGTTTGCTTGTCCAAGATTTTTTCAAATATGCCAACGTAAAATTGAACCACTTCTGATGGTCCTAGAGATCTGAAAATTTTACCACAGATAGATCTTGGATGACAATGCATTGTATCAAAATTCAGATCGATCGAATGTACCGTTATTAAATTATTGAACTTTTTAGTTTATCTATAGTCTATATATAAAGCATCTGTACCGTCTGCTTTTGTTGACATCGTGAGTTCACCCCGTGACCACATCACAATGTTTTTAAAACGTTGGGCGGGCGCTTGTGAGGTGTTTGGTAAAATAAATAGAGGTAAAAAAATATTTTTAAAAAACCAGGTTGTTATAAGTGGACTAAAAAGAATAAAATAAATAGAAGTAAAAAAAAAGATTTTTAAAAAACCACGTTTTTATAAGCGGACTAAAAAGAAGAAAATAATTTAAAACTTATTAGTTCAAGTACTTCGATTTAATATGACTAAAAACGTGGGGCGGGTGTTTGGTATAAAAATTAAAGATTTCTAATTTAGAAGGCAAAAGAGAGATCTATAAGTGAGAGAATGAGTGAACCGCATATGTTAAAACCTCATAAGCGCCCGCCCCACGTTTTTAGTCATATTAAATCGAAGTACTTGAACTAATAAGTTTTAAATTATTTTCTTCTTTTTAGTCCGCTTATAAAAAACGTGGTTTTTAAAAATCTTTTTTTTACTTCTATTTATTATAAATTTAAAAAAATAATTTTATGTGAGTTAAATGATTTTAACTTTTGAATTGTTTTAACACTATATGAATAGAAACCGTGCTACTTATAGACTCGTGATTTGGTGAACATTAAATGTTATGATTATGATTCTGCTGAGAAGCCTTGGTTTGACCTTGCACGTTTCTTTAAATCTGGTTGGTAGCTTGTAGTTGTGGTACGGAGAGGTTCTGTCAGATGCCGATTACTAGTTACTGCTCGATGCTTTGATATTATGAATTCCATCATGAAGTACTTTGTACTTCATTGTAATTTGTGTCAGGAATTTTTTTGAACTATTATTGAAATATTTCCTCGATTCTCCTTTTAATAAAACCCCCTATAGAATAAGTTCGTTAAGCTCCAGCAGTTCTTGCTTCAGTTGAAGTGACACCTTCCTTTCAGTAGTGTCTCCTGTTGACATATTCCGGACTTTAACTTATCATGCTTGCCTTTTGTTAATTCAGATTGCATTTGGATACCGCGATGCAAACTCTTTTTTTTACTTTTTTCATAGTGTCGATTCAAATTGTTAACTTAGTAACTTGCAGGTATTTTGCAGGATAGACGAAATAGATTGCCGTCTTTATCGATAAAAGCGCTGAGTCCTCTTTTCATTGTTATAGAAAACTTTTATTTTATTCTTGGATATAAATTTTTTAATAATAAATTAATCACTTTAGGAAAAACTAAACACCAGTAAAGGTCAATTACTTCGAATTTATCACCAACCAGTCAGAACCAATCGCTCCCTAAAACTTTTAAACTTAAAATCAATCCTAAATCACTTTCAACCCGTTTGTTTGGGTCAATTTTTTTTTGGACGTTCATTTTTTTTTATATTAAAAATTTCAAATGCAAATTTTTATTTCATAAATTGTTCGCTATGTGCAAAGAGGTCTAATAGTTTATTTGTCAATAGGATTTTGATAATCACATTTATACAATATTTAATAACTTGTCAGATGCTTTTCATAAATTTCACAATTCTAGTTTTAACTTTAAAAGAGCAATTTGGGGGGGGGCGGGTGGCTTTCTGGCCCCTTACAGATTTCCTAAATAATGGATGTAATTCAGGGCTCAAGTTAATTAAAATGCTTATTTAGAGTTACTTTTAGTGTTAAAAAAAATTGAATTATCGTATATTTTTTACAATCACATATTTTGTTCAGAGGGAGAGGGAAAAAATGATATAGTTTGAGAGATAGTTACTTGTTTTTCTATGTTTATAGTTAAGATTAGGGCTGTCAATTTGTTGAAAAAAGCTGCCCGGGTACCCGTGAAAATTTCGAACGGGTATCCGGGTTACCCTATCTAAACGTCGCATATTTGTCCCGTCATGACCACTATACAGTGCAACCTAGACACCATCCATGCACCTCAATTCACACAGTAGTAGTAGCCAACGGCTTGCTTCCAGTAACATACTATTACTAATGCACTACAATTACCAGTTTAACTATAATGCACTAAAAACTGTTATTCGATTCCTGCTGTAAATGCTTTCGTCATAGTCATAAACTAAAACTACAGTAAACTGAACATGCAAACAAAATGACAACAGCAATGACGTAACGTTCAGTGTCTCATACTACTCATACCTAGAATGTTAATATCCACTTGGCGTCGGATGCAATACTGCGGTAAATCTCAAGTGATCGTGCTTTGGTCAGTGGTACTGCTTTTGTTATTAATGTTAACATCAAAATATTTCTGATATTGCGTGGGTCGGCGGTTTGTTTATAAATATCAATTTTCTGAATAGCGTTCAGAGGCGTTTATCGCAGACACAAATTTCATTACAATGGTTGCCTTTTGCGTGTCACTGTCAACTCGCTTGGCATGATCCACACAGCCGACATCTTACCCATCTTATTAACTTTAAAAACTGACACCTTTGGGTGTATATCAATTTTTGGACTAGGCAAACACGTGTTAATGAACACAATAACAGTGCTTCACAAAATGGTGGTCCGCGGAAGTTATCAAGAAATGGGAGAGAAATATAATTATAATCCTCCAATTGCTATCAATAACACAATAATAGAATTTGTCATTTTTGACAATAAGCTAATAAATGAAAGAAATAAAAAGAAATTAAATTACATTTCGCTACCATGTACGTACAGGGAAAATAGTGCACCGGTTCCTGGGTGCAATGGAAAAATCTCAATTCAAACTAAAAAGTTTGAGAAGCACTGGGTTATAGGAGGGAAGAGAGAGATTGTAAAAAACGACATTTGATTAGTGTCAATCGGTGACCCGCTGTCACTATTTCAAAGCAAAGTTAGTGTCAAAGCAAGGATGTTTTTATGAACAAAAAACAAAAAAAAACACGGCCTCTTTCATACACCTATGAAGTCAATCCTCACAGCCGACGTCTGCCCCATCCCCTACCCTGTTAGTAACTATTTAATTTATTGAATTTAAATACTGATAACCTTGTACAAGCGAATGCAAGGAGTAGAGGGGTATTTCAAAGCAAAAGTGTCAAAGCAAGCCCTTATTTTCGGTAGAGGACTTTTTTGTATTCTATATATTTAAAGAACCAAAACCAATTTTATTTCGCATCGAAGATTCTCTACACAGCACATTTTTTAAAAACTTATATTTCCATTTGAAAATTTTCAGTTTCGGTAACTCACACCCCCCCCCCGTATCATTTTATTCTGTGTGAGAGTGAGGAAAAGAGTGAGAGAGGGTGGGGGGGGGGAAGGAGGGCAGTGTGTGTGTGTGGGGCGGGTGGGGGAGGGCGAGTGTGTGGGAGCGGGTGGGGGAGGGCGAGTGTGTGGGAGCGGGTGGGGGAGGGCGAGTGTGTGGGAGCGGGTGGGGGGCTAGGGCGAGTGTGTGGGAGCGGGTGGGGGGAGGGCGAGTGTGGTGTGGGAGCGGGTGGGGGGAGAGCGAGTGTGTGGGAGCGGGTGGGGGGAGAGCGAGTGTGTGGGAGCGGGTGGGGGGAGGGCGAGTGTGCCCACATCTTCTAGGAAATGAACGGATCGTTGATATATTACTTTACTTGTTTTGGAAGTGAATGGAATAGTGTGTGTAATTTTGAGAGCAACTGATACAAGCATTAATTATTATTATCGAGATCGTTAGCAATAATGCCATTTAATTTAAATATGTTTTTTGGGTTAATTTATCGCCTAAATGATAAAGTATATTATTATTATTAGTCCACTAATTATTTACTTAACATGACTTAAGTCCCGTTTAAATTGATGTAATGCTGCTGAGGTCATGAATTAATTTTAATTAATTTCTCGTTTGATCAGGCAACCCAATTTGCATGTTCGAATTCCAAACGGAAAGAACGAGAATTTGTATGTGTTTGTTCTTGCATACAAAGTATGAAAAGTGTTTTTATAACTATGTCTATCTGAGTATTAGTATTGGCCATGTATACTTGAGAGAATATTCTCTCAATGCAGGCAGAAGAAAATGTTAGAGTTGTTAAGTTTGTCATGAAGTCTAATAAAATTGAATATGTTTGCTCATTCAAGCTGTTTTATCTTGTACCAGATTTCTTTGGACAGATAGCACTGCATCAGCGCCACCTTTCGAATTCAGTGGGATAGAGAAATATAATGTAACATGACAGAGCGTCTCAAAAACAACTAATGCTTAATTTTATTTTTGAAAAAAATCTATGTAGGATATCAATAGCATATATTTATTAATTTGTGTACTTAAAAATCGTTTATTAACATTTTTTAAAGAAAAACCTAGATTATGGCTATTTTTTAAATAAGAAACCTAGACAACGACAAAAAAAAACCTAGATCTAGGTTGAAAACCTAGCGATGGCAGCACTGATTCACACACTGATCAAAAATAAATCCATCCGGTAATTTTTATTTAAATCTCGTAAAATCACACAATAGCCGGAAGTCTCGAGGAAAGCGAGATTTCCATACTATTTTAACTAAGAATGCGAGAGTGTGTCAGTAAGCGAACAGACGGGGATCGAGATAACCAAGGCTAAGTGGCAAATTTGGCCCTCTTTTGTGCTCGAGGTATTAGGGCTCGGCAATTTAAAATAAACGAATTAACCGATGAGAAAATGCAAAGACAAAGAGAGAATTTGGCGGTTCCGAGAAAAAACGTCGACTTAATGACGAGTTAACCGGGCTCGAGTTAATTGGGCTCCACTGTATATATATATATATATATATTATATATATATATAATATATATATATATTATATATATATATATATATATACTAGGGGCAAGTACCCGGCTTCTCCCGGGTTTAACAACAGCAGCAACAACAACAAAAACAACAACAGCAACAACGACAAAACCAACAACAGCAACAGCAACAAAACAACAAAAACAAAACAACAACAAAAAAAACAACAAAATCAACAACAAAACAACAATAAAACAACTACAACAACAGCAACAACAACAAAGCAACAACAACAGCAACAACAACAGCAACAACAACAGCAACAACAACAAAAACAGCAACAACTACAAAAACAAAACATCAACAAAAAAATCAACAACAAAACAACTACAAAAAAACAACTACAACAACAACAATAACAAAGCAACAACAACAAAACAACAACTACAACAACAAAACAACAAAAGCAACAACAAAGCAACAACAACAAAAAAATTAGTTTATGGCGATAATCGCCTTCTTGTTAATCTCGACACCAAAATGTTTATTAATTTGCGTCACTATTTTACGTCTTAATTTTCAATAATTTTTATTTTATATAGCTCATATAGGGAAAAACTACATTTTGGGCCCCCGGGCCCCAGTATCTTATATGTAAGGAACGAAACCTGTTTAATAACCTTTCCGGTATAATTTTGTGTACGTGTACCAAATTTCACGTTATTTGGTTGTCTGGATCTCGAGTTATGAGGGAACAGACAGACAACCAGACAGACAACAAATGCGTCTTATATATATAGATATATATATATATATATATATATATATATATATATATATATATATATACACCGAAAATCAATAAACGAAAATAAATGCATTGAATGATCCAGTCAGACAAGGCCTTATCTTATCTTATCTGTTTACAGACGCTCCTTCTATACAGAAGATTATTGCGTCCTACGCTTATCTATGGTTTGTGTTTAGTCCTGCATTTTTATTAAAGATTTAAATGTTGATAATGTGTTGGTTTTCCTGGATTCTTCAGGCAACCCATTCCACGCCCGAATTCCGGACGGGAAGAAGGAAAACTTGTATGTGTTTGTTCTTGCATACGGAATTGTATTAAGTTATCTTTGTGTTGTATTTCTAAATTAGAATTAATTGCTTTATGTATGATTACTACTTTGCTCTTGGTTCTTCTATCCTCTAGTGTTTCAAGGTTTAATGATTTAACTAATGGTGTTATTCTTGTCAGTTTCGAATATTCTCCAGTAATGAATCTGGCAGCTCGTTTTTGAATTTGTTCTAGTTTATCAATGTTTTCTTTGGTGGATGGGTCCCATACAGAAGATGCATATTCTAGTACAGGTCTCACCAAAGTGAGGTAGCATTTTAGTTTTATATCTCTATTACATTTGTTAAATTTCCTTTTTATAAAGCCTAAGGTTTTGTTTGATTTTTTAATAACTTCATTGACATGGGGATTCCATGATAGTTTCTCATTTATTAAGACTCCTAAGTATTTTGCATCTTTAGTTTGGGTCAGTTCTTTTCCATGAATGTAATATTTTGAATTTACAAGGCCTAGTGGGTTAGCCATGCTTGATTCCGGGAAAATGGAATAATGTATTTATACGACTTTACATTATAAAGAGGAAATAAGTGAAAATATTAGCCTTGTTATTTGATTTAAATTTACGTTTATCCCACTGCGACGTGACCTTGGCATTTGCGCAATTGACATACACGAGTGGACGACCTGCCCATATTGATATTCTTATAGTCACTTGTTATCAAATTTCACCGTTTAATTGAATGTACTCCTTTTTTCAACCCTTTTTTCTTCAATTATTTATCCATGAATTGATATTTAATAATATTCTTTTTTTATGGTTTCTCTCTGACAGAACCCAATTTCTTAATCATTTAAATGGTGTGATCACGCGTTAAAAAAAATTGATAAAAATCTGATGAAATACTGCGGAAACTTGCGTCATGGACTATTTTATTCGGCGAACTCATAATTTATTTTTTGCCCCTGTAAACAATCCAAAAAAATTTTGAACGTTATAACAAGACAAAAGTGAGGTTAGATCGCTGATGCAGTGAAGAACTCTCTTTGATAGTTCATTTGTCATCATGGTAAGTGCGGCGTATTTGTCACCAAGTATACAAAACGAACTCATTCCCATAATTGACAACATCATTCAATAAAAAAATTGTTATAGAAATAAGAGAGGCAAAATTCTATTCTGTTTTGGCCGACGAGGTGACCACTCACAACTAAGAAGAAATGTCGTTTTGAATCTGATTTGTTGACAGCGAAAACATTGTAAGAGAGAGGAATTCATCTCTTTTGTTCCACTTGTTCTAACCACGGGAGAGGCGATGGCATCAAAGATACTGAAATTAATGAGAGATTTGGGGATCCCACTATAGAATATGAGGTTCCAGTGTTATGATGGCGCTGCATCAATGTCGTGCGCTGTCTCATGAGTTCAAGCAGGGTTGCCAGATTGTAATTTGGGTAAAAGGCCAAACTGACAGCCAAAAAAGGCCAAAAAAAGGCCAAACTTATGTTACATGAAAAATGTCAACAAAAATGACGTCACGCACCTAGGGGGCGGGAGGGGGTCACAGATTTGTGGCGATGTATGACGAGGGGGAGAGTGCTTTTAAGAACTGTGACGTCATATTGGAAAGGGTCTAGCTCTTGATTACGTGTGACGAGGGGTGGGGGGGGGGTGAAAATATATTGAAAATCTGTAAAAATCGCGTGACGTCATTTATGGACGGCTCATAACGGCTGAAAATTAGTTAACTATTTAAAATGAAGGTAGAACCAGGAGAAAAAGGATAATAAAATGTGTAAATGCCAATGTTCGTATCGTATGTATGATTGTACTCACAAAATAAATAGACAATGATTATAACATAAAAATTTGAAAGAAAAGCTTCAGGTCATCCTTTTCCTCTAGACTGCTATTTGCAGTATTATTATAAACTTTATCAGATGTCAAGTCATCAACTATTCTTGGTGACATGACAAAGTCCTTACTGCATTTATTTGTAAACAAAAGCTCAGCCTTGTCTCTAAAAATAGCGTCTAAAAGTGTGAGTTGCATTCTATATCTGGCTTTGTCTTAATAGGCCTCTTCATTAAACTTTTTAAAAACTTTTTAATGTCTAATATACACGTAAGCTATTCAAAAAAAGAAAATAATTAATAAGGTTATTGACTTATTGGCGATTTATTTATTGTTGTTGTTGTTTTGTTGTTTTATATATATTTTATATATTTTTATTTTTTTTAAAGAAAAAGGCCAAAAAAAGGCCAAAAGGCCAAACAAAAATCTTAAGGCCAAACCCTCTTAAAAAAGGCCAAATTTTGAGAATTTGGCCTTAAAAAGGCCAATATGGCAACCCTGAGTTCAAGTGATTATTCTGCGTGAGGCCACTTTGGCGGTGTACACACACTGCAGCAACCACGCTTTAAACCTAGTGATCGCGCATTGGTGTGGACTTCCCGATGTGCGTTTTTTTAACAACAGCCCAAAGCGCGAAGCCTTGTTGAAAAACGTCAAACAAACAAATTTTCCATTTGACGGAGCTAAACGGAAGGTACTTCTAGATTTGTGTAAAACAAGATGGGCTGATCGCCACGAAGCAGAGGCGTAACTAGTTTTTTGGCGCCCTTGGCTAATTTATTTTTGGCGCCCTTGATAAATTGACAATGTTTCCGCTTTGCGATTTTTCATTTGTTAGAAAAAATGATTGTATTTCTCTTATTTTATTTATGACATTAATTACGTGGTCTGACAGTGACAGTCATACAATATAATACAATATAAAAAATGCCTTCCCTCCCATCCCCAAATTTACTCCCTCGACAGTGGGATGGGGATAGTAAGATTTTTCTTTTTAAAAGAGAGACTGTAAAATCATATTGACATTTGTATGATACTGTGGAGGGAGTAAAGTGGGGGAGGGAAGGTGTCTCCTTTCAAGGGCATGTGTCAGCAAGTTGGCTTCATATGAAACATAGACACCGCCTCCCTTTCCTGTCAAGCCTACTCGCCGGTATGGCTGTCCCCCCCCCCACTCCTCAATATCTACATTGTCCATGATTATTTGGCGCCTATTACGCCATTTTCCTTAACGCAAAAACTCCGTAAGTCGATTTTTTTCGGGCCCTTTTGAGTTCGAATTAGAGAGGTCCGACTGTATTTATTTAAATACACATTTAAAAATTAGAGATGTAGTGGCGCCCTTTTGAGCTGGCGCCCTTGGCAACTGCCCCGATGCCAACCCGTTGCTACGCCACTGCCACGAAGCATACAAACACTTCTATCAATCGTATGTTAACGTTGTTCAGACTCTTGCGATAATTTCACTGCCACATGGAAAATAAAACGACAAAGGATTGGATCCAAGTTTGACTACAAATGGTGATTGGGATACGGACAGTAAGTCTCGACCAACATCACATCTTCATTCCTTGTGTAACTTCACATTTATTTATAGTCTTACATAGAAGCTTTAAACTTTTGAATAACTGCAACCCAACAAAATCATTTAGTTTATTTTAAATGAATGTACCTGCCAAAATAAGAAATGATTCCAATTAGTGAATCCATTCAGCCTTAACATTTTTTTTTGTAGATGGCCCTTAAGGGGGTCGCGAACCATGGATTAAGAATATCTCTTCTAACACTCCCACCCGACTCTCTAATAAAATAAATGAATTGAAAAAAATGACTATTGGAGAGGAGCTTTGCTATACGTTTTAATGCTGTTGTCAAGGAAAGCGTGACAAGTATACGCTCAAGACCGCATTGAAGACTTGTGGCATTGAGTATGAATGACTTCCACAGGGGGCAGCAGCCTACGACGAAACCTCCGAACGCCTTATTTTACCGAACGGCGCAGGAACTTGTGAAGCTAACAGACAACAGGCTTCCAACTCCAGAAGACATGTCAAGAAATATCGTGCTCGAAACCCAACTGATGACATCCTGACCGTCTCTGGCCCGACCTGTGGACGCACCTTTCGGGCAAAGATTGGTCTGATGAGCCACCAAAGGAAACACCAAGCTGCCACAGCTGGGATGAAGAGAATGGTTGGTCCTCGTCGATAACGACGGACCAACAAGAACAATACTATTGAGAGATCTGTAAGGATTAAGTATAGTTTTTAAAAATCATTTAATATTACATACTATTTTTCAAGGTGGTTTGACTTTTGAATATCCTGGCGAAATGCAGCTAATAAAAAATCATAAAAGATCAGAGGAAAGGTTCCCGTTCAGTAAAACATGACCCCAAATTCGTGGTTCTTTTTGTCTGAGACTAAAACAATAACCGAAGAGATATCGAGATTTTAATGTAGTGTCTTGAGTAATCATATGGGATTAAATAACAACATAGATTTATTTCATTATAACCAATGACTCTCGTCATTCATTTCCCCCTCAAATCCAACTAGTAGGCCTACAATTACATACATTCGTGTTAATTAATATCCATGTGAAAGAAAAACATTCAAGGTTATAACACGTGTACATCTCAAAGAAATGTGAGTGAATTTTTTTTTAATTTCGAAATCCAATGCCAAAATGTGCACCAATGTATTAAGCAGTCAGCAGTCGTCCCCCCCCCCTACCCCGTGTTGATAATTTGGGAATTACCAGCGTAGCTCAATTTTTAATGCGTCAATCAGACGCTGATGATATTTTAGGGCCGTTGACTTTTATCGTGTTGATTAAATATTGATGTGTCTGTATTAATATCAAGGTGCTATGATTATAGGCGTAACGTTCATTTGGAATCGGCACGCTTAAAGGAACATACAGGCCATTTGGTGTGCCTCCCCCATGCACCACATACACAAGTACACACACGCTCACCAACACAGGCGCGTGGACTTTTGAGCACAAAGTGACTCGAGGGCATAGGGCGCTGAATTAACGTAAGATTCTGTTTATAAAGTTAACAAACGTGTCTACTGCTTTGATTTTTTTTAAATAAACAAAAAACAATATTTTTTAAACTCCAAGTAACACGACTGGTGTATTTGTGCCTTAACTTGCCCCTTGCTGCACCGTGCAGCGATGATTCATTTTAACCCTCAGGTGATTGGTCATCTGATTGACTAGAGATGTTTTGGTATTATTATTCTGTCTTCCTGGACAGTGGCGTTGGCATTGACGTCAGTAAAAGTCAACCAGGGCTGGTAAAACAATGGTGTCATTTCGTTAGTAGCCTATTCCTCACTGGGCCTAACACGAGTCGTCCTGACACAGTTGAAATCTGAATTTCAAATCAAAGCAAATCTTAATTTATGAATGAATGTTTGTAAATTCAGTTCATTAAATTAAGTAACCTTTCAAAATTATTGCCATTTAAGTTTTCAGCATTACAAAATTCATATCAGTTTATATAAGTGTTAAAAAATTAGGCCAAACAGTTAACATTACTCTATACTCTGCTTTTATCGAAGCAGAAACCTTGTAAATAACTTCATAATATCAACTGATGAACTATAAATAGATAAAATATTTAGATCGTGTTAATACCACACGGTTCCAAAAACTCCCAAGGGGGCGTCCATAAATGACGTCACGCAGCTGGGGGGGGAGGGAGGGGTTTCACACATTTGTGACGATGTGTGATGAGGGGGATGGAGGGGTGTTTAAGAAATGTGACGTCACATCAAAACGGGCAACTTTAAATAAAAGTTCCACTTAAATAGTTGATTGCCTAAAATATATTTAATGACGTTTTGCATGGCTTTACGCGCGTAACGATATTAGAATGCAGCCTTCCACTAAATACATACTTAAATGACAAAACATTTTTTAAAAATCCGTAAAAAATCTTTTTTAAAACTATAAATCCTTTATATATGAGACATAACTAAAAGTATGATCAATATAATATGCACCGCGCGACAGACTAACATAAACATTTACATGCAACATAGAGATACATAGTGATGATCTAAAAATTCATTAATTTAATAACATTACATTCGATCAATGTGAAATTTTGATAGATCATTTTTATCGTCCCCACGAGTCTGCCTGAAAAAATTCAGCTCGATATAATACCGGGAAGTTGGTTACAAATCGATCAAAAAATTTTTGCGACAGACAAGCAGACACTAAGAGCTCATATACAGGATTTAAAAAGTGATTTGAAACATGCTCATTTTCAAATAGAAAATACGGCTTTTATGGGGGGGGGTTTAAGCTTTGTGACGTCATATTGGGGGTGGGGTCTAAGTTTTTGTGAAGACGAGTGACGGGGGGAGGGGGTGAAAAATCAGCCAAAATCGCATGACATCATTTATGGACAGCCCTTAAGGCTGACTATGATCTTTCCAAATAATCTTATATTTAATGGTTCGTTACCTCCCTTCCGATGCAATCCCTCATTCGCCGTAACTCTATTCTCCAATATTTTCTCGATACTAACATTGATATTAATGATATCCTATATACCCAATTATTCCAAAATTAAACCACCATATCTACCTCACTTAAAAGAAATAGTTTAATAAATTATTTTTACCGAATTTTAAAAAATAATTCAATACCAAAATCTTCTAAAATCAGACGCAACCTAATTTTCAGCATACTAGTTTTAAAAAGCTGTAAGGGTGACTATTAAGATAATAAAATATAAAAAAGAATATATATATATATATATATATATATATATATTTATATATATATATATATATATATTTATATATATATATATATATATATATATATATATATATATATATATATATATTATATATATATATATATATATATATATATATATATATTATATATATATATATATATATATATATATATATATATTTATATATATATATATATATATATATATATATATATATATATATATATATATATATATATATATATTATATATATATATATATTATATATATATATATATATATATTATATATATATATATATATATATTATATATATATATATATATATATATAATACACACACATCAATGATGACTCTTGTTTCTTGCTAATATGATTTGATAGATAGATTTGTCAAATGCAATTTATAAATGGACTGCTATACACGAGTTAACATGCAACTGGGTTAGAGGATATTATTCCCAAGCTAATATAGAAGTGTTAACATGAATACGGGTTAAAAGACACAACTTCCAGGCCCTTATAGATAGGTTCCAATGCGTAATGGTTGGAAAACAAATTTCAAAAGGCTGAAGTAAAAGTGTTACACACACACATATATATATATTATATACATACATTAGGGCTGCGGAAATTAACGATTAATTTCTCGATTAATCGTTAAAAATTTTTAACGATTAAATTTTTTTTAACGATTAATCGACCCACCACTTTTGAATGTACTGGAAGTAAAAAAGTAAAACATTTCGGCCGATAAATATAAACTAATTTCCGGACGATTACACGAAAATTTTTGTTTAAACTATTCACTTAAGTCTGGGGTGTCCAACTTTTTGCATGGCGGGCCATATTCGTTGAAATAAAGATATTCGCGGGCCGAATCAAATACTATTATAAAACTGACATAGATTGAGAAGTTTTTATTGCAAAATTTTTATGTGAAGGGTGAAACTGAGATCTTGAATGCAGTAAATAGGTGAGGTCAGGCTCAATGCCACGGTTTTGATACGTATGATATCGCGTATGTGAGAGTCACTTATTCTCCATCTCACACGGTTCTCATTAAAAATTCAACACTGAAAATTTCTGTTCACACAAGTATGTCGAGCCCAAAAACAAGCTGAGCATTTTCTAAACAAACCTTCGAATCTCTTGGAATCTCTCTTTATCCAGCTGACGATAAAAGTCAATGAGAGAAAGAAGTTGTTGTGTGCTGCGACAGTGAGCATCACTTTGCAACTCAATGAGTTCCAGCTGCAGATTGCCTGGAGCATCATCAGGGTCCACAGAGAAAGGGGAAGACAAAAACGTTGATTTCCTTTTCAACAGTTGCAAAGTCCTGCGTCTTTGAAATTCACCAGCCAGGGATATGATATTTGCAACTTACCTCTGACTTTGCTCATCAAAACTTCTTTCTGGATAAATTTGTCATGATTTCCAGTAGAGGGGGAAAATGTGTGGGATTAGACTGCAGTTGAGACAGTTGCCTTTAAAAAAAGTTGCAGCTTGTTCCCAAAAGCCTTTATATATGAATGTGAATATAATTGGCTTACCACTGTATTGTGACCTTGCCCACTTTGTGTTAAGAACGTTTAGATGTCTTGTCACATCAACTAAAAATGCTAAACCTGCCAGCCAAGCAGTATCAGATAATTCTGAAATTGGTTGTTCCTTAAATTCCATGAATTGCCCAATTTCTTTTCTAAGTGGATAGAAGCGCTCAAGTGCTGTCCCCCGACTGAGCCATTTTACATCAATGTGATACACAACAACATCTCCGTATTCTCCCTGGATGTGCAGAAGAAACTGCTGAAACTGGTGTTGAAACAGGGCCTTAGAGCGATTAAGGTTTATAGCTTTTATTACTGGCTTAAAAACGTAATCATATCTAAGGTGTTAGGCACAAAGACTTTGTTGGTGAAATATCTACTGAAGTTTAAAAGCTTTGCCGCCTTCTTCGCTGACTTTGTTACAAACAAGTGTCGTTAGTCCACTATGTCACCAGTCATGGCTAGAGCACCATCAGTAATAATGCCAGATATTTTTTTCCATGGTAGTTTAATGTAATTGATAGCAGAAAAAACCGGAAGCAAATAACGCTTTCCCCCGTGTTTGGTTTTTTATGACTCTGAAGGTCAAGTAATTCTCCACTCACACACATGTCATCATTAACTCCTCTAAAAGAAGAAGTTGGATAGTGCCAGATGCATCAGTGCTTTCATCACAGGCTATCGAAAAAATTCACATATTTCTGTTTAAAAATGATGTCATCAATTTTTTACGGTAGGCCCTCGCTTAACTTCATCGGGTTTTTTAAAATCAATTTCCACGTTATTAAAAAAAATAAAACGTCATCGATTTTCGCCATCATTTGACGTTATTAAAAACAGTTAACGTACAAATTTTTACTTTTCTTATAAATATAATGTCTTTACAGAAATTATACGCCAGTCAATTAATTATTTTAGATGAGGTAGTGGGCCAGTTAAAAATGCTTAGCGGGCCGGTTTTGGCCCGCGGGCCGGACTTTGGACACCCCTGACTTGTTCAAAATGTTGATAAAGGTTGTTTCCATTGAGAGAAATCGTTTGCCTACCATGCAATGTTCCGTCTAAGCTCGTTGTTTCGTGTACAAAGTTTTTAAAAGAACTCGTGTGCAGCAAAGTTGCACTAAGTCCATTTTTTGTGCAAAATTTTACAAAATTTTCTGCGCGCTGATTTTAAACTCCTGCGTGGCCTTGGTAAAATA
This sequence comes from Ampullaceana balthica, assembly GCA_944989445.1. Classification (NCBI taxonomy): domain Eukaryota; kingdom Metazoa; phylum Mollusca; class Gastropoda; family Lymnaeidae; genus Ampullaceana; species Ampullaceana balthica. The sequence continues at coordinate 108,183 of CALYLW010001975.1, forward strand.
TCTGCGCAGCGGCGCTGCTTAAAGGGAACATGGCCACCATGGTTCTAACACTTCGCTTACATATCACCTGCAAACCCAAACATCCACTACAGTATTAGAGACTTCAGTTGAGCCCGTCTAAAGCTATGTAAACGATTTTTCATCTCGGCTGGTTATATTTTCAATAAGACCCGCTCATCACTTGAACTAAATAATGTCAATACACTTGTCTGTTTGCGTTGTTGGTTAAAAGATGTCATATAAAGAAAACATTCCAGTGTTATTTCGATTTTCGACAAGTACGTTTAATAAATGTTACTTATGACACCATACATTTCAATTTTTGGCTTTAATCGAAATTAACGATTAATAATTAATCGGTAATTTTTAAACAGTTAACGATTAATTTTAAATTAATCGATAACAGCCCTAATATATATATATATATATATATATATATATATATATATATATATATATATTAGGGCTGTGGAAATTATCGATTAATTTCTCTATTAATCGTTAAAAATTTTATCGATTAAATATCGATTAAAATAATTTTAATCGATAAAAATTAGAATAAAATTTACGAAAATATTTCTAATATTTGTTAAAAATTTTATTAATAAATAATAAATTATTAATAATTAATAATAATTTATAGATCTATATATTTTTACGTACAAACATCTCCCGCGTAATAATAAAATTTATTTTATTAATATATGTTGACCGGCAGACGTCAACTAAAAAATGGCTGACATCCAGAGCCGTCTTTGCACTATTTTGGGCCCCCGGGCAAAGAAATAGTGTTGGGCCCTTCCCCCGCAGGAATAAAAAATGAATATACATAATATATATAAATAAACATATTCCAATGGGGCTCGTGGGCCCCCGGGCAAATGCCCAACGGGCCTATGCGGACGACGGCCCTGCTGACAGCATCAGCGCAGTTAAATTTAGACATATAACTAGAAAGTTGAGCAAATATGTTGTTTTTAAGCTAACTGCGGATGGTAAAGTCGAAGATGGTGAAAACGTTTACTGTGTCCACTGCCATAAACAATTCTCTTTTAAAGGGTCAAATACATCGCTGACGTACCACCTTCAGCACGAATCAAGTATCAACACATTGTCATGAAATTTAGTTCAAAATATTCTTAATTTTCAATGTCCGTGAGAAATTTTCAGTTTAATGACGTCATAAATTTCTATTTTTGGTTTTAATCGAAATTATCGATTAATTAATCGATAATTTTTCGAAAGTTAACGATTAAATTTAAATTAATCGATAACAGCCCTTAATATATATATATATATATATCAGTGTCATTATTTTACACGGGGACTATAGGGGTTACATGAATTTATCACAGTCTGACTCATGTGATGTTTTGGGTCCTCCACAACTTGAGATTTCTGTTTTGATGTGAGTAAGCGTTAGCCAATTTTTCCTTTTGTAATAGATCTTTGCTTCATTCTTGTGGGAGATAGGAGTACAGTTAGCTGTTGTTCTTTTTTATTTCCTTCTGAAAAATGGAGAAAACCAAAACACTATTTATCCTTTCTCCACTACCACGAATTTCACCACTACCACAAATAAGAATCTATCTCTATATCTTACATAATTCACCAGAACAAGCACGAGACTAGTGCAAATAAGCATGACGAATGACCCCCTAGGCTGGTGCAGGGTGGGGGGGGCAGGTGCGCATGTCTCGAGACAACAATGCGGCGGCGTCCGTCCCTCCCCCCTTCTTTTCTTTGCACTATCTATGAGCAAGTCTACGGCTTATGCTACGTCGCGCTTTGGACGCTATCTAGTTATGGAATGTTATAGACAGGTGAGTATAGAAGTAATAGTAATGAATATACAGTTTCCAAGGAGAAATGTATATACTGGTGAAAATACAAGTCATATCATATGCATTTGCTCTGGAAGCTTATATACAGTTGGCTTTAAAAAAATAGAATGCACATTTGTAAACGAAGCTTATACACAGGCGGCTATCGAAGATACACTACGATGCATACGGGCATCGGCTGGTTTGTCGCGCAACTGCGTTTGGCCTCCGAAGTACAGGCTCGCACTTCAAGATAATTGTACGTGGAATGGGGAAGGGGATACAACAGTTTCATGAATACCGAGTAATTATTAGCGTATTTTCTATGGTAAATGCCATTTTGGCAGCCCGGCGTCCCCTTTGAGACGTCTGAAACTCAATGGTCGTGGCTATTGTGTTTGGATTATATTCAGTTGAGTTGAGAACTCAAAACACGCTCTTTGAGTTCGTGAAAATATGTTCTCACATGCTTACAGCGGTGTTTTTCTGTTGGCATTGTGTGTGTCTAGAGGTAAGTGCTTTGCATCAACATCTCGTGGATATAAGTGTCTTGTGTTGTTTTTTAAAAGTTTGAAATAACTTCATGCCGTACGAAATTTTAGATTTTTGAACTCTTTTCCTCCTTGGCAGACACTCCCACAAATGAATGACTAACTGATCTCATTTGGAAATATGCACGGGATTTCTATAAAGGGTATTTGTACAAACTTTCAAAGCCGATGCCGTTCGCTAAAGATGGGGTACTAATAATAGAAAATATTAGAAAAATCTTGTATCACAATGTGTTTAAACGGTTTCTAGATAAACCTACATGTTGATTCTCGATGATCGGATCAGGAACTAAGTACCCTTTTTCATGGAATGGCTTACTGATAATGCTACCATGATAGCTCAGATGGAAAGGAGAGTACCTAAATTAGCCAAAATTCCAGCTCCTAACTCTTGACCTGCCCTTCGGTTCTACGC
>CALYLW010001976.1:0-78102 GCA_944989445.1 Ampullaceana balthica
TGTTAAGTACCTTAATAATGGTTTGAGAATCTCATTCAGTTTAGAACCATTGGGGGATAGGGGTTCAGACGCTGACCTTGAGTGGACAAAGATTTTGGAATAATCTGATGGGTCATGGGAAATTTATTAGGACGCTACAACTACTTAAGTCACATGTGATCACGTGTCAGGTGCCTGATGACGCCTGAATGTATGCATGCGAGCACGTGCAAAGGAATTGGTACATGAGGGCTGACCAATCAAATTAAGAGTTGCACGCTGACCCATGCCACCCAGTTGAATAGCCAATAGTAACGGTTAGGAATCTGGGACGGCGGGTCGCCACCCACGCGGTGAGCAGCCCAATATATACCCCAGCAAAACTCTAAGGCGTCCTCTCTCTCTCAGAAGATCAAAGTCACAGACCACATAAGATTGAGTTCTGAGGTGTGACTGTTTGATTAGAGGAGCCTAGCTGAGAAGTTTGTTCCCAGCTAGTATAGTAGGTCATAGCCATAGCGGAGAATAGCGGTTAGGCAAGCTAGCCTAGAGCTGAGTACCAGACGTGCTAGGCAAAAGTGGGAAGACGACCCTGAGCCGGACGAGAAGATACTGTTAGAAACATTGGAGCCAGCTGTCAGTCATTGAGTAACTGAGGGGCGTGATGTTGATCGGCCTATCAGACGATGTGTGGGTTAAGCATCGCTGACCAGTGAGGCGGAACACTGACTGATCCCGTTACCTGAGACAGTGTGTGAGGTCGGCAGGTATATAGCAGAGCTGAGCCGAATCAAGGGATGTAGTATCCAATTGTGAACGTACTGGTTGGTTCTGCAACTTGACCTCCCGGTACAGTTTGTAATCGTCTTCTCTCGTAGTTGGCACCGTCTGGTTCCGACGTCGTTGTTTTGCTGGTTCTGGTTCGAGGTATCTCTTGTAGTTGGTCTTCTGGCTGGTAATGTTCCGTACTGGGACTTGCTAGGCCTCGTCTATCAGAAATCCGCTGATCGTTGCCCTGTCTGCCCGTGTTCGTCGCTGGTTGATCGTCGTTGTGCTGTTGTAAGACGTATGCCCTACGATGGATACAGTAGTCTGTATCAGAGGCGATGTACTGAAAAGTACAGGCGCACATACCGCTGTGCTGATGTGGTTCCGTCCCATCTCTCGTAGTGTTTGGCGGTGCTTGGCAATCCAGAGACAATTCGGGCCCCCATGTTAAGTCTCTATGTTAGGTGGATTGTACCTTGCTCTCCGCTACACACTACATACACAAGAGATGACACAAGTCTGTGTAACGATGCAATGTTTATTCTACTATACACAACTGTACAACTGGCTGTCTTGCCTTGACATAAAATACATCTATATATAACGGGCTGTATGCTCAAGCATGCCCTCGGTCCGACTCGACCGCTTCTGGCGACGTTAAACTCAACCCTCTTTTACTGCAACCCTGCAGCTCCCCGGTCTATCCTGACCGGTCTGACCGCACAACACTGTGCGAAGTACACACTCTCTGCAACCCCCCGCACTCGTCTCGACTACTCTCTTATAAACCCCCCCAACTGGTCTCAACTGACCCTGGCGTGTCCTCTGGTCATGTCCCTGAAATATCCCGTGTGACCAGAAGCTCACTCAGACATCACTAGACATTATTCCCGTGATAGGAGTTCATACCCGTAACAACGCCTTGACCCGACTCCAACACTGGCTCACAACAATCTCACAACAATCTCACAACAATCTCACAACAATCATTCGCAGTGATTCCATGCCCTGACTTTGTTGTATTGTGAGATTCTACCCGTAAGTAGAATCTAACGGAAGAGGGGGGATATGTCAGGGTATGAGAATCACTGCGAATGATTGTTGTGAGATTGTTGTGAGATTGTTGTGAGATTGTTGTGAGCCAGTGTTGGAGTCGGGTCAAGGCGTTGTTACGGGTATGAACTCCTATCACGGGAATAATGTCTAGTGATGTCTGAGTGAGCTTCTGGTCACACGGGATATTTCAGGGACATGACCAGAGGACACGCCAGGGTCAGTTGAGACCAGTTGGGGGGGTTTATAAGAGAGTAGTCGAGACGAGTGCGGGGGTTGCAGAGAGTGTGTACTTCGCACAGTGTTGTGCGGTCAGACCGGTCAGGATAGACCGGGGAGCTGCAGGGTTGCAGTAAAAGAGGGTTGAGTTTAACGTCGCCAGAAGCGGTCGAGTCGGACCGAGGGCATGCTTGAGCATACAGCCCGTTATATATAGATGTATTTTATGTCAAGGCAAGACAGCCAGTTGTACAGTTGTGTATAGTAGAATAAACATTGCATCGTTACACAGACTTGTGTCATCTCTTGTGTATGTAGTGTGTAGCGGAGAGCAAGGTACAATCCACCTAACATAGAGACTTAACACGTACCTCTAGGGCTACATGTGATGGGTTCTTAAGTAACAATCTGTTCTGGGACAAACAACAAAAACATCTGATAGATCTTTGGCTTTGTGGTGCTACCAGTGTGATGGGTTCTTAAGTAACAATCTTGTTCTGGGGACAAACAACAAACATCCAACAGATCTTTCACCTTTATCATACGTTATTGTTGGGGCTACCATGTGATGGGTTCTTAAGTAACAATCTTGTTCTGGGGACAAACAACAAAACATCCAACAGATCTTTCCCTTTATCATACGTTATTGTTGGGGCTACCATGTGATGGGTTCTTAAGTAACAATCTTGTTCTGGGGACAAACAACAAAACATCCAACAGATCTTTCCCTTTATCATACGTTATTGTTGGGGCTACCATGTGATGGGTTCTTAAGTAACAATCTTGTTCTGGGGACAAACAACAAAACATCCAACAGATCTTTCCCTTTATCATACGTTATTGTTGGGGCTACCATGTGATGGGTTCTTAAGTAACAATCTTGTTCTGGGGACAAACAACAAAACATCCAACAGATCTTTCCCTTTATCATACGTTATTGTTGGGGCTACCATGTGATGGGTTCTTAAGTAACAATCTTGTTCTGGGGACAAACAACAAAACATCCAACAGATCTTTCCCTTTATCATACGTTATTGTTGGGGCTACCATGTGATGGGTTCTTAAGTAACAATCTTGTTCTGGGGACAAACAACAAAACATCCAACAGATCTTTCCCTTTATCATACGTTATTGTTGGGGCTACCATGTGATGGGTTCTTAAGTAACAATCTTGTTCTGGGGACAAACAACAAAACATCCAACAGATCTTTCCCTTTATCATACGTTATTGTTGGGGCTACCATGTGATGGGTTCTTAAGTAACAATCTTGTTCTGGGGACAAACAACAAAACATCCAACAGATCTTTCCCTTTATCATACGTTATTGTTGGGGCTACCATGTGATGGGTTCTTAAGTAACAATCTTGTTCTGGGGACAAACAACAAAACATCCAACAGATCTTTCCCTTTATCATACGTTATTGTTGGGGCTACCATGTGATGGGTTCTTAAGTAACAATCTTGTTCTGGGGACAAACAACAAAACATCCAACAGATCTTTCCCTTTATCATACGTTATTGTTGGGGCTACCATGTGATGGGTTCTTAAGTAACAATCTTGTTCTGGGGACAAACAACAAAACATCCAACAGATCTTTCCTTTATCATACGTTATTGTTGGGGCTACCATGTGATGGGTTCTTAAGTAACAATCTTGTTCTGGGGACAAACAACAAAAACACTCTGATAGATCTTTGGCTTTGTGGTGGGGGGGGGGCTACCATGTGATGGGTTTCTAAAGACTAAGTTTATTTATTTTGTAGACAGCGCTGACAGCTCTATTTTTAACAGCATATGCATGCTACCCAAGTAAACCTTTGCAGTTGGACCAATGGCGTCACTAGGGTTGGTGTCACCCAGTGCGGTGGGTCATGGTGTCAGCCAGTGCGGTGGGTCATGGTGTCACCCAGTGCGGTGGGTCATGGTGTCACCCAGTGCGGTGGGTCATGGTGTCACCCCCTCACGACACACCCCATTGACGGCCTCCAAGTCTGCCAGTGCCAAATAACAGTAACATTATTTTACAATTTGGCGTCACCCCTTGAGATAGTGTCACCCAGTGCAGTCCGCACTCCCCCCAACCCACTAGTAACAGCTCAAAGTTGGACTGATCCATAAGAATGGCTGCTTTCCTGGTCAATTAGCCACAGTTATTTGCCCCTGTCTGGAATGTTTTGTTATCGGAGAGTTGCAGAACCCCTAAATCAAAGTTTTAATTGTACTGTTAATACACAGGTCCTCTTAGCATTAACCTAGCAATAAATCAATTTTAAAAAAATTATTTTATGAGCCTATATTTAGACACCTGCGCTGGCCTACATTTTTTTTATTGTTCGCCATACCAGGCACACATACTGCATCTTGACAGAGTTGCACTGTGTTGTTAATTGTTATCAATGGACCAATGATTTTCGAGGATATAAGCACCAGACTGAAGTAAGCTTAGTGCATAAATCAATACGCCCTTTTGTCAATAACTTACAACACACATCCCAATGTCATGTACTTACAACTCATATGCCTTACATATTCATTTTAAACAATGAACCCTTACAATTTGATGACAACAATAAATTTCAGTGTTACAATTACTGAAAGAAATTTTTTTAAATCTAGAATATTTTTAAATTTCAAAGGTAACTCACACTAGAGAGTGGCACTATACTCTCACATTATATAACAATGAACAAATTCTATACTCTATCTTATAACATGGAACAAAGTCTATACCCTATCTTATAACATGGAACAAAGTCTATACTCTTATCTTATAGCATGGAACAAAGTCTATACTCTATCTTATAACATGGAACAAAGTCTATACTCTTATCTTATAGCATGGAACAAAGTCTATACTCTATCTTATAGCTTGGAACAAGGTCTAATGCTTTATCTTAAAACTGTAAAAAGCTGTATGTCTGTGTATCTAACCAGGGCACAATGTATATACTGTGTTTGCCTATAAAAACACTGGCACAGAACAAAGTCTGTCCTACCCATCCATTACCAGGTTAACACAAACACTACTTAACTGACAAGGTATGTGTGAATAACATAATTTAATTCATGTGCTACTATATTTAGCTTCCCACCTGTCCCATTAGGCTGGTGAGATCAATACAACAATACTGGGTTAGTGGCCATCAAATAAATCACAACTTTCGCCACAAGAAACATTTTAGGCCAAAATTTATTAGAGACCAACATTAGTAATATGGAACTTAATGAAAACAATCCCATGTGGAATAAAATCAATGACAATTATAATAACATACTGTGGACAAAAGCTAAGAACAAAGTGGTATTACGACTGATGTTGGTGCCAAATTTCCCCTAGATATATTTTTCATGAATAAATTTTGGTAACTAGCATTTAATATAATCCATCCAATGCTAGCTAGAATGGTAAAATAAAGTAATTATGATAAATATGTTGTGTTAAATTTTGATTTCTGGAACATGTCTTAACTTCAGTTTTACCTTGGATGCTTGTAGCCTTGACCTTCTCGAATCTCCCATAATGTGTTCAACCTCCCGGTCCACACTAGAGAAATCATGAGCATGAGGTCGCTTCCGATTGGCCGCGGCACTGGCCTCACCGCCTGTAGCCATTCTTCTGCTGCAAGGAAACAAAAAGAGTATTGGCCTATAGACATTTAATAGCTTCTGGCATTTTTTCCCTTTTTTTAAAAAAATAAATAAATAAATCAGAGCTTAATTAAACAACTCCAATAACTCCATTACATTGTATTCAAGGATGGGTTCTCTTTCTTGCGTTGGTTAATACCCAGAACTACACAATTTTTTTAGATCACTGAAATTTTCTCTCTAACTCTAAGCCTGGCTTATATAAACACCGTAAAATTACTAGCTCTTCAAAATGTTTCTCCAAGCGTCTCTGCCCTTACTTTTTTCAGCCATGCCCTCGGGCCATGCTTTGTCTCAACTTCTCATTTTATTGAGTTTTATGATCACTGGGACCAGTGTAATGGGAATTTGATGAGGCCCTTTTCTGGCCAATAGAGATTCCATGTGAGAAACAGAAAATTTTCTTATCTGTTTGCATCATTTTTTCTATATGTTAGTTTATGTATGTCTAAGGGGACATAAAAGTCTGATTACAAGTTGTTGTTAGTTTACTGTAGTTTAATTCGTGCCCTGCGCTAGACTTAGTCAGGGAGGTTAGGGAGGCAAAAGTGTAACCAAGTGAAGACAATGTTATATGGCACTGCCCAGCAGATGAAGCAGGTTGCCCTGAAGACAATGTTATATGGCACTGCCCAGCAGATGAAGCAGGTTGCCGTGAAGACAATGTTATATGGCACTGCCCAGCAGATGAAGCAGGTTGCCGTGAAGACAATGTTATATGGCACTGCCCAGCAGATGAAGCAGGTTGCCGTGAAGACAATGTTATATGGCACTGCCCAGCAGATGAAGCAGGTTGCCGTGAAGACAATGTTATATGGCACTGCCAGCAGATGAAGCAGGTTGCCGTGAAGACAATGTTATATGGCACTGCCCAGCAGATGAAGCAGGTTGCCGTGAAGACAATGTTGTATGACACTGCTCAGCAGATGAAGCAGGTTGCCGTGAAGACAATGTTGTATGGCACTGCTCAGCAGATGAAGCAGGTTGCCGTGAAGACAATGTTATATGGCACTGCCCAGCAGATGAAGCAGGTTGCCGTGAAGACAATGTTATATGGCACTGCTCAGCAGATGAAGCAGGTTGCCGTGAAGACAATGTTATATGGCACTGCCCAGCAGATGAAGCAGGTTGCCGTGAAGACAATGTTATATGGCACTGCCCAGCAGATGAAGCAGGTTGCCGTGAAGACAATGTTATATGGCACTGCCCAGCAGATGAAGCAGGTTGCCGTGAAGACAATGTTATATGGCACTGCCCAGCAGATGAAGCAGGTTGCCGTGAAGACAATGTTATATGGCACTGCCCAGCAGATGAAGCAGGTTGCCGTGAAGACAATGTTATATGGCACTGCCCAGCAGATGAAGCAGGTTGCCGTGAAGACAATGTTATATGGCACTGCCCAGCAGATGAAGCAGGTTGCCGTGAAGACAATGTTATATGGCACTGCCCAGCAGATGAAGCAGGTTGCCGTGAAGACAATGTTATGCGGCACTGCCCAGCAGATGAAGCAGGTTGCCGTGAAGACAATGTTATATGGCACTGCCCAGCAGATGAAGCAGGTTGCCGTGAAGACAATGTTATATGGCACTGCTCAGCAGATGAAGCAGGTTGCCGTGAAGACAATGTTATATGGCACTGCCCAGCAGATGAAGCAGGTTACCGTGAAGACAATGTTGTATGACACTGCTCAGCAGATGAAGCAGGTTGCCGTGAAGACAATGTTGTATGACACTGCTCAGCAGATGAAGCAGGTTGCCGTGAAGACAATGTTATATGGCACTGCTCAGCAGATGAAGCAGGTTGCCGTGAAGACAATGTTATATGGCACTGCCCAGCAGATGAAGCAGGTTGCCGTGAAGACAATGTTGTATGGCACTGCTCAGCAGATGAAGCAGGTTGCCGTGAAGACAATGTTGTATGACACTGCTCAGCAGATGAAGCAGGTTGCCGTGAAGACAATGTTATATGGCACTGCTCAGCAGATGAAGCAGGTTGCCGTGAAGACAATGTTATATGGCACTGCCCAGCAGATGAAGCAGGTTGCCGTGAAGACAATGTTATATGGCACTGCCCAGCAGATGAAGCAGGTTGCCGTGAAGACAATGTTATATGGCACTGCTCAGCAGATGAAGCAGGTTGTCCAGGTATTAGCCAAGGCCTTAAGAGACTAGTCTCAGGCTAAAAGAATATGTAGAAGAAGAAATGGGGGACCCATGCTTATTATCATCAAACCCCACGAGATTTCCAGGACATTTTTAAAAAGTTAAAGATTGTAAGTGAGTGTCACGAGAGCTCTTATCTGGCTGCACTGAAAAAAAAACAAAATATTGGTGAACCATGATTTGTTTAACCACACCCCCAGTAAAAATCATATTTTAGTTTTAGGACACTTTTTGAGAAATGTTGTAATTTGTTTACTTTTTTCAAATGCTAGAAGACTTCCTGGAATGTGAGGAGTCTGTAAGAACCCTGCATGTTCAGAATTACCTAAAAACACAACCTAATTTCATCACGCTCAAATTTTAAGTTGATACATGTAATAAATTAGGTTACAAACAATATTTTTACTTTTTTAATTATTTTTTACACATTGAACAATATAACACAGAAATGTCAATACAGTCGAACCCACTTATCTCGACCTCGGTTATCTCGCCTACTCTATTAAGTCGACGTTTTTGAAGTGGAGCCGCCAAATTCTCTCTTTGTCTTAGCATTTTCTCATCGGTTATGTCGATTCTTTTATGTCGCCGAACCCTAATATCTCGAGCACAAAAGAGGACCAAATTTGCCACTTAACGTTAGTTATCTAGATCCCCATGACCAATCGCCAGCTTTTGAAAATGTTAGTTATCAATTTTTTAGAACCAACAAGGGAAGGCATCAAATTTCCGCCTCGCAAGGTCTGCTGGTGAAGTCACAGCAGCTTGCGTTCAGCTCTCAGCGCTGTGTTACTTCTGGTACTATGCCATCGCCAGCTTTTGAAAATGTTAGTTATCCGTATTGTCGTTCACTCCAATGACATTCACCCAATGACGTTCACTCCAATGACAGTTCACTCCATGACGTTCACTCCAATGACAGTTCACTCAATGACGTTCACTCAATGACAGTTCACTCCAATGACAGTTCACTCCAATGACAGTTCCTCCAATGACAGTTCACTCCAATGACAGTTCACTCCATGACAGTTCACTCCAATGACAGTTCACTCCAATGACAGTTCACTCCAATGACAGTTCACTCAATGACAGTTCACTCCAATGACAGTTCACTCCAATGACAGTTCACTCACTCTTGTTGATTTTGTTTGAAGGATAACATGCTGGAGCTATTCTATTTTATTTTATATTGGTAAATTTCTGCTGTTAGTTGGTGCACATATGCCTTTTGTTGTTAGCAAACATGTATATACATTTTGATAGCATGCCGATCGCTTCATCAAACAAATAACGGCAACGATGTTGTGTAAAAAAATATTTAAAAATCCAAAAACATGTGCATGCACATTCACATTTATTAACGCACATCAGTACAAAAGAAATTTCAAGCACTTGTTAATATTTTGCCGCCATATTGGTTTTCGTTTATCTCGATCATCGGTTATCTCGACGCTTTTTGGCAAACCCCTAGGCCGTCAACATAACCAGGTTCAACTGTATTATTATGAAACAATAAAAGATAAAGAATGCATTTTAATCTCTAACCCCTTTCTTTGATTTTTCTCCTAGTATTTAGTAGTATGACTAATAACTAATAACATAAATATTCACATGTTCTATATTAATATTAATAAAGTGTTCTAGAGTAAGTGAGTGATGAGGGTGATAAAAAAAATTAATTATTAGACATACTTCAAACTGAAACATTAAAATTTGATGATTTGAAATTGCTTTTTTTAGATTTACCATTTTTTTAAAAGCTGTGTAATTGCCATGAAGAATTCAATTTTAAGTTTTTATAATTCAATTTTTTTTAAAGATTTGGGGGGGGGGAGGTTAATGTTATTTGATTAATATTTGGTTACCTTCTCAAACTCCTAAAAGACATTTTCAGGGTTAGATCAGTATGGCACTCAAATCTGCTAGGCGACCACAGTAAACAACATCAAACCACAAAGAAGCAGCAAAACTGATCGCAAGTGATCCACACCTCTAGTCTCAGTTTTTATAACCTTTGACCTGTTCTGGTCTAATCACTAAACTTTGATGTAATCATCACTAGAAGGGGTCACATGGGCTTGTCTCACACAGATGCACTTAGGATTATCTATTGAACGCACAGCCGTGTGATGGGTTCACCATGAAAAATTGTATTTGTAGAGCAAGTACTCTAACGACACATCCATTCTTCTAAATGAAGATGAGAAATCATACACACATTAAAATAAAAAGGCTTAAACTTAAATCAGGCCTGTTCTTTTTTTAATACATGAACATCTACAATCAACCCAGAACATTTAATTATGACACCAAAGTTTTGTAAGTGTTATGCCTGGCAGTGTGCGTTGACTCACAACAAACTGTTAGTGGCAGCAATTAATAGGATCAAATGACCTACTTTATGCGAGCTAAAACTAATCCCTCAGTGCCAGCCAAACAACACATATGACACTGAAACAGTTCTTAATGTCATATAGCCAATGAATAAATTGCCCCGAGATCACATCTAGTCTGTGCAATAAAGTTTTAGTCAACTTAATGCATTTAAGCAGAATTATTCAGATGTAACACAGTAAAAAAAACAAAGAAAAGAAAACTAAGATAAGGAACAATAATAATGTTATTTGGGAAATAAGATTGAGTATGCGGTTTCAAAAAGTAGAAAATCCAATGTACTGCACTTTCTAAATCTAAACAAATTTTGACAACTTATGAAAAGAAGTATGTCCTAATGAGATCTCAAATTAGCATGTGTTGAGTTTTTTGTTGTTGACTGAACTGAAAAGAAACAAAAAATTTGATCCATTTCTGCCTTTAATAAATTGATTTTCTCAAATGACCTTTACGAAAATTAGCTTCCTAATAAAAAGCCTTTCACTGATCTAAAAAAATGAGTTTATTCACAGACCAAGAAATGACTAGGAATTCATTTGTAGGATTTTCATGTTACCATTAGTAATCTTCATGATGTATCAATAGACATATGAACAAAAGCACTTCAAAATTTTTTTTAATTCCCCCAACTATCACTTAAAATAAAAGAATTCTGGCTAGCCACGACCACACCACTAACCAGACGTCTGAACACAGCAATCTATGAATTTAATAATCTCGAGCCCTCTGACAAACACACAAACCTAGCTAGTGCCAAGACAAACAAGTTTGAAATACACAGACTTTCAGCTGTTTCTGTACTCACAGACTGTAGTCCTACACAACAAAGTCTGTACTCAGACAGACTGTAGTCCTACACAACAAAGTCTGTACTCAGACAGACTGTAGTCCTACACAACAAAGTCTGTACTCAGACAGACTGTAGTCCTACACAACAGTGAAAAGCTTTGCACATGTGTTCAAACATCCTCAATGAAACATGCTGGCATCTGTCATAAACTCAATATCAGAGAATGTGCTAGGCTTAAAACTTTAAACTAATACCAGAAGGACATACTTTCAAGATCATACCATGTCAATGAAATATGTCCTATGGATTAGATAGCAAAATAATTCTTACAATTCCCACAAGGAAAAGTAACTAAAAGCAAACAGGCTTTGGACTGGTCTGTTATCAGCTTTCAGTGTTGAAGATAATGGTGACCTTTAAACTTACTACAAAATCTGGGTGACATGAAACTAATATAGGTACAGAAATATGTAATAGGTCATCAGAGTTCAATCATTGGGATTGGTTTAGTCACCACCATGTGATCAACTAAGGAGAGGCTAACATTTAATCACACTGTTTAAATACAGATTAGGATGTTGACAGGGATAAAGATTTGGAAATTGACAGGGATAAAGATTTGGAAATTGACAGGGATAAAGATTTGGACATTGACAGGGATAAAGATTTGGACATTGACAGAGATAAAGATTTGGACATTGACAGGGATTACTTGAACAAATAAAATAATAGAGAGGGTGGTCAGACTTAGCTCGTACATTATAGTTATGTAGGGTCTTTGAGACTGGACAGACAACACATAGATTTTCATAGGTCACAGAATGGACAGGCTTATCGCGTACAACAATTTAGGTCAGAGTGTGGACAGTCTCATCACATACATCAGTTTAGGTCACAGAGTGGACAGTCTTATCACATAAGAAAACAAGCTAATGGAGATTTAAATAACTCAAAAGATAAAAGTCAATTTAATTAACAAAGTGTGATATTTTTGACTAAAAAGTCCAATTACTTTCACAACATTAAGCCCTTCAATACTTTTATCAAACTCTTTGGTACAGAAATGAAACCCAACAAGATATCTATCAATCTCCTGCCAAAGCGTACATGTCTGCCTACCCAACACCTGTAACAAGATACAACTCCATAACATGCCAATGAAATCCTAAAACAACAATTTACACAGCAACAATGAAATTTGATATTACAACATACCACACCGCAACATGTCTATCTAACACCTGTTACAACACATAGCATCATAACATTCCTTTCAAAATCTCGAGAAAAAAACTCACTGAACTCAGTAACACACACTGATGACATTCCTGGTAGATAGAGAAGATAAAGAGGGCTGTGCTTAAACCTTCCATTAACTTAAGATGTCAATAGTTCACCATCTGGTGGGGAGGCTGACTCCCCCCCCCCACCACAACAAGGGATCCAATAAAAATTGAACTATTGATTATTCTAATCGCCTCACACTCACAGCCTCTTAAAAAGGACCACTTCAATTTAGCCCTTTTGCATGTCTGGCTAAGTCATAATATCATTCCAACGCACAAGAAATGAAGGAATGGCATCTAAGGACATTTGGGCTATCATTAGAATGTGTAGTGCAGTGCAGGGACATCAACAACAGATTTTTAATACAATGACACCGTAAGTAAAGCACACAATGACACCGTAAGTGAAGCACACAATGTCACCATAAGTAAAGCACACAATGACACCGTAAGTAAAGCACACAATGACACCGTAAGTAAAGCACACAATGACACCGCAAGTAAAGCACACAATAACACCGTAAGTAAAGCACACAATGACACCGTAAGTAAAGCACACAATGACACCGTAAGTAAAGCACACAATGACACCGTAAGTAAAGCACACAATGACACCGTAAGTAAAGCACACAAGACACCGTAAGTGAAGCACACAATGACACCGTAAGTGAAGCACACAATGACACCGTAAGTGAAGCACACAATGACACCGTAAGTGAAGCACACAATGACACCGTAAGTAAAGCACACAATCATACCGTAAGTAAAGCACACAATCATACCGTAAGTAAAGCACACAGTCATACCGTAAGTAAAGCACACAATCATACCGTAAGTAAAGCACACAATCATACCGTAAGTAAAGCACACAATCATACCGTAAGTAAAGCGCACAAGACACCGTAAGTAAAGCACACAATGACACCGTAAGTAAAGCACACAATTAAAACAACTGTTAGAGAAGCTGAGACTTTGGTGAAATGTTCAAGAACAGGAGGAACATTGACCATAAATTAAACAATCCCGTAAAAACTAAGCTTTTTACTATAAATCCCTTATATATGAGACATATCTAAAAGTATTGATCATGTTCAAATGCGACAAACATTTACAGACTGAAACTGCCTTAACTCCCCTTTGCTGTAAAACCGGGGTGGGGGGGAGGTCTAGTCACCGATCGCTCGACTGAACTCAGCGTGACACGTAAAAGGTATACAAAAGCACGCCGCTACATATAGTTATACATGTATAGAGATAAACTAAAAATGCACTTATTTAATTACGGTACGTTCGATCGATCTGAAATTTTGATAAGATGCATTGTTAGGTGACACAAGTCTATGTGCTAAATTTGAGCTCGATAGCATCACGGGAAGTGTGTCATTTTTTACTTTTGTTTTTCCACCCGCCTGTGAACGACAGAGAGAGATGACGATAGACAAGATTTCGAAGTTAATATAAGGGATTTAAAAAGTGTTTCATTGACTTCTATCATCTACTTAAAGTTTGGCATTGACATTGTCTGGGTCTAGTGCTTGGTTGCAGAACTATTACTTTACTATAATAATAACAATATTAATACATACTTTTAATACAAACCAGATTTTATTTAAAACAGTGCTGTTATATTTTCAATATAATTTTTTTGTTAATATTATTATTATTATTTAGCAAAATTTGGTATCAATATTACTATGATAATGGTTTGTACCCCGAGAATTTACATAGTAGTCTAACACAAAACTTGTCAGCATGTTAGTTAAGTAGTTTCCTTATTAGTTCTTGTGTTAACCAAAGGTTCTGCATATACAAGAGTTTAGCATCTTTAGAAAATGATGGGAATGCATGACAATAACTTATGGCGTAGGGGATAATTTAAAAAATATTTAGGTTAGCGATCCATTAAAAAACAATAGCATTATTAATCAATAAGTTTTCATTTTAAAACGAAAAAGAATTATAAATGGTCTTGTGTCTGTATATTGAAATTGTCTAATACTTTTTAAAATTTACTTTTAGTTGAAATTATAATGGAACCCTTATAAATTTATGGTTTATCACATTTAGGGTGACTACTTAAGTTTTTATTTTTTCTTAATTGTTGAAAAAAGGTACATATAACCATAAATGAATCAAATGATTGATGCAAAAGCTTTGATTTAACAATAAGCCTATAATACTTAAATAATTATAAAATTATTCATAAATATTTATTTTATACCTTGAAAAAAAACTAATTTACCTAATTTAAATTTAATTTTTGTGTGAGCGTATGTCTGAAGTGTACCTAGCTATAACTGCATTGAAAAATATGGTGATTTGACCTGGATACACCTGATAAAAAAATATCCATCAGCCTCATTGTGAAGTGCTATAATTTGTGTCCAAAATACACAATTCCTATACATAAGTCATTAAAATGTCCGTATCTGTCCGCAAAACTCCTAAGTTAATGTTTAAGTCTACACTGGATAATTGAATATAAATGTAAAAGCATGCAGAGCACATGAGTCGTTGTGGTCATAAGGTTTACTGTTATACTGTTGAACAAGTGGTTCGACTGCTGGTCTGTTGAATAGGTGGTTGGAAGTTCAATTCCCATGTAAGCTATGTTTTGTTTCTGAAGATTATTTAGTTCATGCGTTTGTATCTTACATTTCATCTATTTTTGGGTGGACTTTTTATGAATTAGTTTCATAATCTATCTATATTTAATATTCTTATAACCGTTTGTCAAGTTTGTGCAATTATTTCTAAGTTTCAAATTTACCATGCTGTATTTCTTAGATATAAAATGTACAAAATTACTGAGGCTAATAATTTAGTAAAAATATGTTAATACATGCATCAGTAACACATTCTATATTTGTACCAAATGCTCAATTGACATGAAAGGAAGAAAGAGGTGGGGTGGAGTAGAGCGAGTGAAGGGGGTTAATGTAATGCTTTATAATCTATATTATCAAAGTTATAAAATCCAATTAAAAATCATAAAATCATTTTGTTATTTGTTTCTAGTCCCCTTTAAAAACTGGAAGTTTCCTAACTTGTGAGTTTTTCTGGCAAAGAATTCCAGAACAATGGCGGTGGTAGTACCCTTAACCCTTGCAGTGGTAGCATCCAATTTCTAATCGAAATGTATTGTCCACAAAGAAGTTAAATACACACACAAAATATTATGATTGTGTTAGACTTTGACTGACCAAAAAATTAACACTGCTATCTGAAGTACCTGAGTGCAAATTTTCTTTACGCACCGTGATGATTTTCCATCAATTTTTTTTTCAGCCCAAAGCTTTGGCAGATACACTTCCGTAGTTTAAGCAGGGCATAGCTACTTACACCGTCGTGGTGTACACATCACAACCATCACTAAGTCCATGTTTAATGTGTGATTAATCATTGCTTCATGAGTGTGAGCTGATTGAATTGCCAGGAGGCTCAGTAGGCTAATTAGTAGACTAAATAATAGGCCTAGTGTCTGAAAGAGCAATGGCCTATACAAATAATTATAGTATATTTTTATTACATACTGAAATACTGATATGGGTGAGTCTGGAGAAATGAGCTACAAATGAACATCAGTCAAAGAATGCAGCTGGTGTAAACACATATAAGTTATGATCATCATAGTTGGCTTATTAATCGCCAGTCCAATTGTGCACACAATAACCATATTTATATTTCCATACATTTAATTGTTTTTGAGAAATAAAATTTTTTAAAACTTGATGACTATGTAGGGTGGAAAAATGGGCACGCTGAAGGGAGAAATGGACCACCATGTGGGAAAAAATGGTCAGCTTCAATGTCCCCTCTAAGGTTCATTGGTCCGTGTGCAAAGTAAAAAAACTTGTGTGCAAAGTTGCACAGCAACAAATTTTTGTGCAATATTTTACTAAATTTGCTGCACAGTAATTCTAAACTGCTGTAATTCTAAAGTCATGTCTGTCAGATATGTGCGCGGCCGCGCACCCGCGCAGCGTGAAGGGAACATTGGTCAGCTTACATAAGGTTCCTCCAGTAATATTAAAATCTGTAACGTTTTATAATAATTTATATTTCTGTTGTATTTTTAAGTTTGAGAGGAAACAAGCAATGTTATAACTAACTAAATTTGATAAATAAAATATATTTATTTTTATTCCAGTTGTGATGATAATTTTCTAGCCATTACTGCCATTTATTCATTATGATGCAGTGAGCTGTAAAGTACATTTTTTAACGAAAAATTTTGACACTCCTGAACGGCCGACTATTAAACCCTGAAAAATTCAAAAAACATTGAAACGAAGTTATGTTTGAATTCATTTAGTTTCAAAACATTTTGGTCCATTATATTCGAATATACAGGGGAGGAGGGTGATCTTTATCTGATTATCTCCCACCTGCCCATTTCTCCCATACCCTATATAATATCATATTATTAATAGGGCTGTTGAAAAATTAACGATTAATTAATTGTTATTTTCGATTAAAGCCAAAAATTGAAATTTATGGTGTCATAAGTAACATTTATGAAATGACCCCCTTTCCAGTCCATGACGGACTATGGGGCAAGTGATGTAGCGTTTACAAGTTTTTAGCCACCACTAACGAGCAGGGGAACGTGTGGCCAGCACAATGCCCCAGGGGCTTTGCCAGTACCTGGGCTCGAACCCGGGATCTGCCTCAGATCGATAGTCTAGTGCGCTATCACTTAGACCATCGCGCCCACCAACATTTATTAAATGTACTTGTTGAAAATCGAAATAACACTGGAATGTCTTCTTTATATGACATCTTTTAGCCAACTACGCAAAAAGACAAGTGTGTTGACAATCGTCCACATAGCTTTAGATTGTCTCAGCTGAAGTTTCTGATACTGTAGTGGATTTTGTTTGCAGGTTATATGTAAGCCAAGTGTAAAAACCATGGTAGAAATGTTCCCTTTAAGCAGCGCGGCTGCGCAGCTATTTGACCGTCCCACGCAAGAGTTTAGAATCAACGCGCAATAAATTTTGTAAAATATTGCAACAACAAAAATGGATGTTTTGCAACTTTGCACACGAGTTGTTTTTTTAACTTTGCACACGGACCAACGAAGATTAGACTTAGAGGGAACATTGCATGGTAGGTAAACGATTTCTCTCAATGGAAACAGTAACCTTTATCAACATTTTGAACAGTCACGTCAGTCAACAGTTAAAAACCAAAACGTTCGTGTAATCGTCCGGAAATTAGTTTATACTTATCGGCCAAAATATTTTAATTTTTTACTTCCAGTTCACTTATACTTACAAGTGGTGGGTCGATTAATTGTTAAAATATTAATGTGGTAAGCTTACGTCAAATGCCTTTGACTTGCAGGAAAACTGTCAATAAAAGACCAAACTCAAATTTGAGGACCGATTAATCGCCCGGTATCTTTGCTACGTCTATCAAATGACTCTCGTGGGTACTTCACTAGGCTAAGCGGCTTGCGCCAATTAAATTTTTGGATGCGGGAAACTATAAACCGGTGACCAGGGAATGCCGATAGGTCACGGAGTCATATATGCTTTTATAGCTTTCTTTGTCTTTATAAGAAACAGACTATAACTAACATAAATAGAAACAGTCGCAGCCTTGACCGTAGTTCACATCAAACGCGCAGTGTGTTAGCTCTTGTCTCTTGTACAGTGCCTCGACAACTAAGCAAATTTTAAAAAATCATTCCTTAGCCGTAGGCAAATTAAACTAATAGTGATGACGTGGGTAATTTCTTATTTCAGCGCAATTTATTTTTGTATAGCAGTAACTTATTTTTACTAATTTAAACACATTCATTAAATAATAAAATAAGTATTTAATGGTTAAATATTAGTTTTCCATATGTTTTGATGAGTTTAAATTACTTTAAAGGGGGTTTTAACGATAAAAACTGGTTTTAAAGTCAGACTTCTACGAAAATCGTTTTTTGTTGATATTTTTAACCACATTTGGCCAGATAATTTCACGGCCTCAGATCAAACTAAATTTTCATGTTAGCAGTAAGCTAATTACTAATCAGATTCAGAGGCGTCACCTAACTGGAAAGTCATTTACGATAAAGTATTCCCGAGTCCCCCTCCCCATTAATTAGATAAAATTAGTACTTGGGAAATAAGCCTGTTCAAGGTAAGATTTAAAAAAAATATTTGATAATAATAGATATATATCTTTTGTAATGTATTTCTTGTAAATGTTTATTGACAATGTTAATGGTTGTAAAATAATGAAACTTAGGGGCCGAACATAAATGACGTCAAGTACCTAGGGGGAGGGGTTCACACATTTGTGACGAGGGGGGAGGTGTTTAAGAACAGTGACGTCCAGGACCGGCCTTAGCAATTGCGGGGCTCTTGGCGGCTTAGTATGCGAAACTGATTGTGCGGTGCTCAGTTTGGGTAGGGATACGGAATTAATAAGGATAATAAGAGAAAATTAAGATAGGTGGGGCCTATGAAAGTGTGGGGCCCATTGTTGCCGCATAGGTTTGCAGTGGACTAAGACCGGCCCTGTTGACGTCACATATTAACGCTCAACTTTAAATAAAAGCTGCACTTGAAAATTTCATTGTTTACAATTCATCTGATGACTTTTTATATGTCCTTACGCGTTTTGCCTCGGACGTTCGCGGGGACAGGAGTATCTGTTCCGACACTGTAATCAAAGTCCGACGAGGTGGCCTTTCGCGTGTTACGACATAATAGTGCAGCCTTACTTAAATGGCAAATAACGTGAGTTCAAACATGCTCAGGAAATTCGACTTTAGCAAAGCTTTATAACGTCACATTTGAGGGGGGGTGGGTAACTTTTTGTGACGATGTGTGACGAGGAGGGAACGGTGGGAAATCAGCCTAAATTGCGTGACGTCTTTAGGGACGGCCCCCTTATAGTCGTTGGAATTTTATTTTCTCCCCGCTTTCTTCCCATCTTTGTTTTTTTTATATATTTTTTTTTAATAAACGATGGTTGCTTTGAAGACTAGTATGGGGTTGGGGAGAGAGAGGATGTGAAAACGTTCATCGCTGACGCTCACGAGCAAAATATTTGCCATGAACCAGTGCAGTGGTCCCCAACCTTTTTATCGCCACGGACCCCTTTTTGACAATCGGCATGTTTAAATTATAAATACATTATGACTAAATTTAAAAAAAAACTTCTAAAATATAAAAAAAAATATTAAAATACATTTATGCAAAGAATATAAATATAAGGAAGTGATTTAACATTTTAACCCGGCTCACCGACAAAACAGCCCGGACAAAACGGCTTCGACATAACGGCCCTGGACTAATAGATGGATTAATAATAAAAATTACAATCAAATATTATATTCGTATTTTTACTCACCGATTCAGTGTCAGGTTTAGCTCACAAGAAACAATAATAATTACATCAAAAGAATGAATTTAATAGCCTTTACTTTACTCGATATGGTACAAAGTCACGGTTGTTTGTTGACAAGAAATGGGGATACGGTGGTCGAGTGGCAGCGCGCCCGACTGGCGTACCGATGGACACGGGTTCGAATCCATGGGAAGTCAAGGATCTGTTCCCGGGGCCTAGGGCGTCTGTGACGAAATTTATGGAGATAAAGTCATCTGCGCACGGGAACTAGGGTAGAACAAAAGGGGAACTCACTATTGTCTGCCCCAAAACTGTCAACAATGCGACGATCCGACCTGATTAGGTATGCACCGGGATCATGTGACAGGTCACGGTTGCATGACCGCGCTACGACAATTACAAGCCAATCAGAAAAGGCGTGAATGTTACCCATCGGGTATAAAGGCCAACGCAACCCAAAAATCACTATCTTTTCCACCCAGACGTCCGCAGATTGTAGTACCAGTGTGACCATATTTCGTACAACTACATCTGCATCCATCCTTGGATGGGCCGACATTATTCTTGCTAACCAGAATCCATTCTGGCTTCTGGGCACCCGCCAGTACCGGGACAGAAGTGTCGTTAATACTCAGGACCAAGCGACTTGGACTGACACCCTACCTCATCCCTGCACCTATCGACAGGACCCTGAGGAGGACAACTCAGCAGTTACGTCTAACGTAAACTGACGCCGACTAACGTACACTGCGTATGTCGAAGCCTATACGTGTGCACGCACTACACGTATAGAAGCCGGTCATTCACACTTCCGTGATCACCGATGTCACCTGGAACCATAGGTGAGAGAGTCTACCGAGCTCAAGGAATCGAACGATCGATTCAGCTAGAGGGACCTTGCAGAACCAACTACACACTCCAGCACGGACGGAGCCTTGTGTAGGGCAGCGCTACCCAGCTGAACGCTTCATCGCACACACTGACCAGGGGAGCGTGCAGAACCAACCGCCACACGGAGCGGGGCGCGACGACCCCATTGCAATTAAGTACCTGCACTATAAGCATACGGTTACAAGGCATAGCCCTAATGATGATAAGGCTAGGCCGAAGAATGGGACAGTTAACTTTGTTGTATCACTATTATCATTTGGAACCAGTTTCCCACTATTGTATAAATTGTAAACATAAATTTATTGTTACATTTTTTACCCCTTTGGTCTGTTGATTATCGAGTGCAAGAGATCACTAAAGTTTATGCGTTGTGAGCGGGAAGGTGTTAATTTAATTTAAACATTACACCCCTAGACAACTTGCCAAACCTAGATACACATCTTTCTCGCCACAGCGTCCCCGAGTCCACCCAGCTTCGATTGGGTACCTAACACATAGTTAGGGAAATAAAATGCGGCTGGGTAATGCGTGGAACCCTTATAGCCGTGGCATGTGAACGCTGCATCACTTGCCAAAATCAACTGCTGCCTTGCAGATGGTCTTGGCTGACCAAAGGCTATGGAAGCATATCCAGAAAAAACAGTAGGCTGAAGTCGGAGACCACGGGCCAATTGGCGCAAAAACTCGTCGGCACGCAAAACTCAAATTGAGAACGAAGAAGAAGAAGAAGTTGACAAGAAATAATATAATAACATCACAAGAAATAATTTTACAATTGTACCAATTGTTTAAGGAGGAAAAAGTTGACCATTACTTAAAATGCAAAAAAGACCCCCAAAATTTGTGTTAAAAATGTAAACAATTTGTCTGGGGCCGTTATGTCGGGGCCGTTTTGACGGGTCACCTTTTAACCCACTACAACGTGTTAATTTGCAAATATACGAAACTTCGCCATGGTTTTAATCCAGATGACTGGCAGAGTTGTCTCGAACATCTGGTATTGTTTGGAAAGCATTTACTAATACTAATCGGCATCCTTCCGTCTCGCTAGACGATGATCATCACCGTTGTGTTGGGTTGCATTTCCTCGTGTGGCTGTGCAGTCCTATCCTTGAGTGACAGTCTTTACCGCAGCTTTTGCACACGAGTTCTGTGCTTCCCAAATGCTTTGGCCTTTCTCCTAGCTCTTTTGTCTGTAGCCTCCTCCATCCTTCGCTCCTCGGCTACTATGATGCCTTCTTTTACAACTGTGCGCACACGTAGATCAGTCTGCTGCCTTACACTCCCAGTCACTTGTGCGTATTCTGGCTGCTTTCATGTCCCTTTGACAGACATCTTTAAATCGCAGACGTTGGCGACATGTCTTCATCTTTCCCGATGCCAGTTCTACATATAGGGTGTCCTTGGGGATGCGACCTGGGATCATTCTTTTTAAATCTCCAGCCATCTCAGGCGACTTTCACTAAGGATTGAGACTCATTGAGAACATGCTTTTGGTATTGGCACGCATCAGGACCTCACTATTTGGCACTTTGTCCTGCCATTTAATGCAAAGGATGCGACGCAGGCACCTCAAGTGGAAGCTTTTAAGCTTGCGCGCAAGGGATGTATAGGTTATCCATGTCTCGCTTCCGTATAGCAGTTAACAGCGTACTGATGACGCAGGCTCGATAGACACACAGTTTGGTTTTCTCCATTTTCTTGGTGTTTTTCCAGACCGTTTATTTAGTTTAGCCATTGTGGCAGCTGCCTTGCCAATTCTACTGTTTATTTCGTCCTCGATGGACAGTGTATTGGACCCCAAGTAGGTGAAGATGTCCAAAGCTCCAATTTTTCATTGTCGAAATTGATGGTAGGAGGAGAACGTGTGTCTTGGGCCATGATGTTTGTCTTTTCAAGCTGATTTGTAGACCACATTCTTTTCAGGCGTCGGAGAAGCTTGACACGAGTTGTTGCAAACCAGTTTCTGTGTGTGTTATCAGTGTCGCATCATCCGCAAAGAGTAGCTAACGAATTAGGACATTGTTTTGATTTTGGCTCGGAGGCGGACAGTGTTGAAAAGTCCTCCATCAGCTCTGGCGTGTAACCAGATTCCATCACTGCTGTCTTTGAATGCGTATCAAAAGCATTTAGCACCGTATATAATCTCATTCAAGGCCGTTGTAAAACTGCATCCAATATTCGCGGTTATTCGCCATTCGCGGAAAAAGGGGGGGGGGTGTAGAGAACATAAATCCCCGCAAAAAGCGAGGGAATAGTGTATTATGAACTTGAATGCACCAAAAAGTTGACGATACTGGGTGGGGCGGCAGTTGGTTTATCATCATCCAGATGGCACTCGATGACACTGGTGTTCCCGCCCTTCGCCAACAAAATGTCATCAGAAAGATTGCATTTTGCCGTGTCTCTCTCAACTCGCTTGGCGTGATTCCACACGGCCGACGTATTACCCATCTTACACTGTTAGTAACTATTTAATTTATTAAAATGGTTTTTCTGCTAGGCATACACGAGTTCACGAACACAAGAAAAAAACAAATAGATAGGATGCGGGTTATAGGAGTGGATAGTGGAGTGAAGAAGGTTTAGATAAACATAACTGGCTCCTCTCAATCGATAACTCAATGTTGTCGGTGTATTTCAACGCAAAGTGTCCTGTCATATAATTAAAGCAGGGATGTTATAAATATAAAAAAATACCGTCTCTTTCATTTCTATGCAGTCAATCCTTATTCTTGGCGGCACGCTCATGTTTTCCTTATTTGATTTATTAAAACATAATTGTGTTAGCGACTTTTGTTTCATGTTCAGAGAAAAAAAGATATACATGTGTAACAACATAAGTTGTACTTTGTCGGGACCGTATTTTATTTCCTCTTGACAGGTATTTTTTTTCTTAAGCGTTTGTGCCCGGGTACCCGTTAATATTAGGCTGAAATGTTTATACCAACTGTGGCATGCAGTTCTTCGGTGTTCACATTGCAGTTCACGAACAATTTATTATCAAAGAAAACTTTTGATTTGAAATATATTCTGCTTTATCCGCTTAACTTGAAAACGCTTTGAAAAACTGTAAGGAGGTACTGAGAGCATAAAATAAAGAAGAGAAGATTTAGAAAAACTGATGTAAAAAATTCCAGGGGCGCTGTTTTATATTTTTTATGGAACGGGGTGGTATACCTAAAAAGTTTGGGAACCACTCGAAGGAGATAACGTGTATTAAAAATTGAGACACATAACGTCACGCGGTTTTGGAAAATCTCCCTTTCCTACACTAGTTACGTCAGTAGAAGTTAGCCTCTCCGCCCCCCCCCCTCCATAAAAGCTGTATTTCCTATTTGAAAATGAGTCTGTTTCAAATTATAAAAAATTGCGGGCATTTCAGTATGCATTTAGTGAATGAGCACGTTTCAAAACAATTTCTCGTCATTTTAGTGTATGGATTCACTCTAACATCGTACGTGAAAACATGTATCAAAAAGAGGCACAGGAAAGCTGAAACATTTAGTTTAAATGTTGAGCATTTAGATGTGATGTCAAAGTTCTTATAAACCACTCCTCCCCCCTCACAACACATCTAAAAAATATGTGCCTCCTCTTCCCTCACCCTAGGTGCCTGACGTCATTTGTGGACGGCAACTTATGTTATCTAATACTAATACTAATATTCGGATGAATAAAAATTTGTGTGTAAAAAAAATCATGCCATGCATTATCGTAAAATATTATTAACCAACAAGTACCAACAATTTTTAGTTTTAAAAAAATATTTACTTTTTAATAAATTATTGCTTCATTATTATTTTGAACAAATATCATTGCTTTGTAGTTTTAAGTGGAGTGCCGTCTTCGCAGAAACTTAGCATTGACATATTACCTTGTTCCAGGATATGTCAATGTAACACATCACAAAAATACACCCCCACATTTTTTTTTAAAATTTAAATAGATATCATTTTTATTATTATCTTTATTATTATAATTTTATAATAAATATTTTTTAATTTAAATTATTTACCCAGGCGAGTGCCGCCTATGCAGCTCAGCTGGATGAACCAAATTATCCAATTGGGCAACACAAAAAATAATAACTTTTAAGAAAGAAGATTTCTCCATTGGCATGCAACAATGGCGCCGTAAATCACAGAAGATGCATGAAATATACAATTTTTTATTTCGTATAAATTATAAAACAGTAGTTAAATTTGAACAAAAATATAATATTTTAATGTCAAAATATATTTCATAGTAAGTTTAGTTGATTTTTTGGTTTTAAACTACTCGAAAAATAAATTGCGCTGAAATAAGAAATTACCGATGACGTGTATATTATTTATATACCGGAATATGGAGAAAGTGATTTGATGTCACCGTCGCTAGCGTTAGTCTCGTATGCTGCCCTGCATCTTAACCATGACGTTGCGGTTAACCGGTCCTGATCTGACCACCGGTTAACTGTTAACCTTACAATCAATGATGACAATGACTATTCTAGATCTCAATAATAGTACTAATACTATTTCTATTCTATGACGACTATGAGTATGAGTATGACTATTATTAATTTATGATGGCGATGGCCATCAGTCATCATGGGCATGTGACGACTAATAATTTTACTTACTATTATTTTTATGTAGCCTAAACAAAACAAAAGCAATGATGATCACATCAGATTTGTTGGAAATTTTAAATCAATTATAAAAGTTAGTAATTAACGTTTAAATCTAGCATTTTTCAAGTAATTTCAAAACAAAGGACTATAACTTGTGAAGTTTCATGTGATGTGCTCTACGTCATTTCATTTCCCTGTGTACGGCTTGATACCGAGAAATATCAAAGTTAACAAAATTAGGGAAATGGGGGTAAAACAACTAGTTTTTAACAGCATTCAAAAAACGATTTAGCCTTGTTCAGTTTAAAAATGCCTTTTTTTCCTAATTTATTTTAAATTTGAAGTTGTTCTTTATATTTTAAATTGAAATACTATCTTGAAAAGTTTTCTTTGAGGTTGTGTTTGAAAGAAACATGATTAGCGACTTGTTATGGGCTAATTCACGAAACGATGGGTCTCAGTCTCAATCTCCACACAAATTCAAGTCTTATTCGATTACTCATTACTCCATTTAATTTTCATGTCGTCCACCCTTTCAAGTCCAGACTTCTCCAAAAAACTGAAATTTTAACTTTCAGCGAAATGAGAAATAAAGCGAGATTTCGTTTCATGTTTATTTGATACAGAACATGCACTGTTACTATACTATAAGTTCATTTTTGACTAAACTCTGTGTTAAAAATTAGAGCTCTGCGGAAAATGGTTATCGTATAATTTAGCGCTCAACCATGAGCATCTTTTGTCGCTTTTATAGAGCATATTGAAATACCGGTAATAATAGTTGGCATATCTATTCGAGTCCGTTCTACAATTAAAGCGTGATCTATAGAAACTTGCTAATTTTATAAATGTACACGTTACTTCTTAAATCTGATCTTATCTATTACAGACGCTCCTTCTATTCAGAATATTATTTGGATTCTTATTAGGATTTCTTCTTGCGTCTAATAAGTATTTTATTTTAATTTTATTTTGTTCACTTATATGGCTGCCCTATGGCTGGACTCACTGCGCTTTACAAACATTTTCAAATACTTGACATAAGACAATGCACTCTTAATATTCCTGAGCATACACAACATTATGAACAATAATTGTAAAACATGGATGTATATCCGTCATAGACAGGTAGTCAGGTGGAGCGAGATCAGCGCACCTCATCGCATGTCAGCAGAAACAGGTCTTCTTTTTAAAAAAAAAGAATTTCTCGATTATGGTCCCAATGTTACTCTTCGACTGTACCCTACCCACACACAAATAATAGTAATAGTAATTATTTTTATTATTATTACGTAACAATCCTTTTTAATTCTAACACAAATTTCATTAATTTTTTTTCTTTAGATTTTCATTTTGTTGCGACGCATAGCTCTCTTTGATAACATCGCAAACACGTGATTAAATTACCACTGCATTTTTAATATTATATCACAGAAACGACAACGGTCGTCCAGGACAAGTTTAAGCATTCAGTGTTTTTTTTAACATCAGCATCTGATATCAGCATCTTCTAAATGGGAAATGACTGCCATCTCCTAACTGTGTATTGTGGCAGCTTCTTTTACGTACGATTTAATCTTTTAATATCCACTAAATCTAATCTGTGGAAATGTATGGAATTTTTTTAATATGAATGTAATAGTGAAATGTTGGGATGGAGATACACAAATTTTTAATTTATTTTAACAAATTAAGCCCCACCCTCATGTCAACAATTTCCAAGCTATTATCAACTCATTCACTCATTTGTTGATGTAATTAATGGACGTCAAAGTATACAGTGTGATAATTTTTTTTAAATGTTATGGTCCAATGGCACGCATACCGTACGCTGTGCTGTACTGGACTTCCTCAAACAAGCACTATGTACGGGAGCTGATAGAAGTGCTTGAAATCGCCGTTACATGTGGTAGTACAACCATTGTGAAACTATAGGCAACTGTTCCAGATATCTGTGGTAGTACAACCATTGTGAAACTATAGGCAGCTGTTCCTGATATCTGTGGTAGTACAACCATTGTGAAACTATAGGCAACTGTTCCAGATATCTGTGGTAGTACAACCATTGTGAAACTATGTGCAACTGTTCCTGATATCTGTGGTAGTACAACCATTGTGAAACTATGGGCAACTGTTCCAGATATCTGTGGTAGTACAACCATTGTGAAATCTATAGGCAACTGTTCCAGACATCTGTGGTAGTACAACCATTGTGAAACTATGGGCAACTGTTCCAGAAATCTGTGGTAGTACAACCATTGTGAAACTATGGGCAACTGTTCCAGAAATCTGTGGTAGTACAACCATTGTGAAACTACAGGCAACTGTTCCAGATATCTGTGGTAGTACAACCATTGTGAAACTATAGGCAACTGTTCCAGATATCTGTGGAAGTACAACCATTGTGAAACTATAGGCAACTGTTCCAGATATCTGTGGTAGTACAACCATTGTGAAACTATAGGCAACTGTTCCAGATATCTGTGGTAGTACAACCATTGTGAAACTATGGGCAACTGTTCCAGATATCTGTGGTAGTAAAACCATTGTGAAACTATAGGCAACTGTTCCAGATATCTGTGGTAGTACAACCATTGTGAAACTATAGGCAACTGTTCCAGATATCTGTGGTAGTACAACCATTGTGAAACTATATAGGCAACTGTTCCAGATATATGTGGTAGTACAACCATTGTGAAACTATGGGCAACTGTTCCAGATATCTGTGGTAGTACAACCATTGTGAAACTATAGGCAACTGTTCCAGATATCTGTGGTAGTACAACCATTGTGAAACTATAGGCAACTGTTCCAGATATCTGTGGTAGTACAACCATTGTGAAACTATATAGGCAACTGTTCCAGATATATGTGGTAGTACAACCATTGTGAAACTATGTGCAACTGTTCCAGATATCTGTGGTAGTACAACCATTGTGAAACTATAGGCAACTGTTCCAGATATATGTGGTAGTACAACCATTGTGAAACCATAGGCAACTGTTCCAGATA
The DNA here is from genome assembly GCA_944989445.1 of Ampullaceana balthica. Taxonomy (NCBI): domain Eukaryota; kingdom Metazoa; phylum Mollusca; class Gastropoda; family Lymnaeidae; genus Ampullaceana; species Ampullaceana balthica. The sequence continues at coordinate 28,172 of CALYLW010001976.1, forward strand.
TATGTGGTAGTACAACCATAGTGAAAATATGGGCAACTGTTCCAGATTTCTGTGGTAGTACAACCATTGTGAAACTATAGGCAACTGTTCCTGATATCTGTGGTAGTACAACCATTGTGAAACTATAGGCAACTGTTCCAGATATCTGTGGTAGTACAACCATTGTGAAACTATAGGCAACTGTTCCAGATATCTGTGGTAGTACAACCATTGTGAAACTATGGGCAACTGTTCCAGATATCTGTGGTAGTACAACCATTGTGAAACTATAGGCAACTGTTCCAGATATCTGTGGTAGTACAACCATTGTGAAACTATGGGCAACTGTTCCAGATATCTGTGGTAGTACAACCATTGTGAAACTATAGGCAACTGTTCCAGATATCTGTGGTAGTACAACCATTGTGAAACTATAGGCAACTGTTCCAGATATCTGTGGTAGTACAACCATTGTGAAACTATATAGGCAACTGTTCCAGATATATGTGGTAGTACAACCATTGTGAAACTATGGGCAACTGTTCCAGATATCTGTGGTAGTACAACCATTGTGAAACTATAGGCAACTGTTCCAGATATCTGTGGTAGTACAACCATTGTGAAACTATAGGCAACTGTTCCAGATATCTGTGGTAGTACAACCATTGTGAAACTATATAGGCAACTGTTCCAGATATATGTGGTAGTACAACCATTGTGAAACTATGTGCAACTGTTCCAGATATATGTGGTAGTACAACCATTGTGAAACTATAGGCAACTGTTCCAGATATATGTGGTAGTACAACCATTGTGAAACCATAGGCAACTGTTCCAGATATATGTGGTAGTACAACCATAGTGAAAATATGGGCAACTGTTCCAGATTTCTGTGGTAGTACAACCATTGTGAAACTATAGGCAACTGTTCCTGATATCTGTGGTAGTACAACCATTGTGAAACTATAGGCAACTGTTCCAGATATCTGTGGTAGTACAACCATTGTGAAACTATGGGCAACTGTTCCAGATCTACCCATTCAGATCAATGATTCCACGAAAACTCACGTCTGCTGCATTGTCTTGTACAGGGTGGTCGGACATTTTGGAATTTTCACGCCTTAATACAATATGTTTTCTACGGTTTCAAATGTGCCATCATTATCTACAATTTAACCGTGCCTTCTTCCGAAGATTTTTCTATTCGTGTTTAGAACAAGTTCTTTTTCCCGTCAGGGACCAAGTCTTGCATGAATTACACGAGTGACCGAAAAGGATAATGTCTTTGAGAAAGACATGACTAAAGAAGTGTGTAAAATAACAAATGTTATTAAAATACAAACATTAAGTGATGTGTAGAAATGAAAATGTTACAATATTGATTTTATTTAAGTAAAACAACAACAAATACAAAATCTGTGCTGCTATACTTTATTTTACATGTGGAGATTTTTAAAAAATCAATACAAAAATTTCTTCAATGATTCTTTCTAAAATTACGATTGAAATTGTGTACATTCTTTGTGTACATTTACATGTACATATTCAAATAATCAATTTATAAATATATTAAAGGAATAATGCTTCATCCTGTAAATATTATGTGTATATTAATTTAGCCCTCAGCACCCTCTACCCCAGGGGTCTCCAAACTTTTCTGCCGGAGGGCCGCATTAACTGTCAAACACCAGTTTAGGGGCTGACTACACACAGTTTTGTAGCAAACTATAGGTAAAAATAGCATATTTTTGGAGATTAAAAGGTCTCCAGGGGCCGGATGAGAGGTCCTCGCGGGCGCATCTGGCCCGCGGGCCGTAGTTTGGAGACCCCTGCTCTACCCAATTAATTTTCCCGTTAACTGTCTAGTTTCTCCAGTAGTTGGTTTACTGTATTCGTGCAAGTAAAATATTATGGCTAATAGCATAACCTTAATACATTATAAAATTCTCTACCTATCCTCTAAAAAAGTGTCGACTGACCCAACAACGAGTGTTTTTTTTCTTTCTATTCTATGTTGATAAATGAGGCTTCTACTTACTAGACAGCATGTTAACCTACAGTAGCTGTGTACTATGGTGTTATAAGTCTAAAGAGAATATTTGAAGCTTCTGCGTCATAAAATATGTACAATAACACGGCACAGTATTACTTCTAAATTCAACAAAACATTTCAAAAAATAAATTAAAAAATGTTGAAATAGTCATAACATGTAGGCATGTAGAAAAAATTATGCAAGCGACTGAAATACTTCTCGGTCTTTAATACTCTCTTTTAGGTAATAAGATCGAGACTGCGCGTTAAAACAAAATTATATTAAATAATTTTAAAAATTGGCACTTTGCGGTAAGTTGGCAAGATGAATGACCATGTTTTTAATTTTGATTTTTTGTTTGTGCATAAATTAATGAGATACGTCGATAGCGAATCGGAGGGCACTTGTATCGAGTTCATCGAGCACATACATGTATATAAAAACTCTTCTATCGTCATCGAAGAATGGCGGCACTTGAGATTTAGCTGACGTAATCGTGGAAGTTTTAACAAGTTTAACAACGTTGTGATGGGTAATAATTATAACGTCACGAGCAGACAAGAGGAACTGGTGTCCATGCATGTCGGCTGTTGAATAACTGGGTTTGTAAAGCTCATCGATTGAACGCCATCTCGTCTCTTCAAGCGTGAACTCCTGTCAACTCCACGCACATTCCAACCCGCTTCGCTAGTGTTTTTTTTAAAAATTATTAACAGACGCAAAGCGAAGGCGGGCAGTTCTTGGCCGCGCAGTTGTCCACGCACCACTGGTCGTAGCCGGGGACCGTTGAAAACACCCCGGCTGCCCTGCACCCCACGGGTCTCGCTCTGTCGTACTGGTATTGACGGTTCTCACAGATGCAGAGGTTCTGGGGACAGTTGCCCATCTGACAGTTGAGCTGACACCAGCGGGACATGTCGCTGTTGCTTGACGTGCTCCGGCACAGCAGCTGGTCGCCGTTGATGGTGCCCGACGGCTGACTGTTGTTGTCGGCGGTGGACGCCGTGCTGCCTTGGGTGCTGCCTTTCACCGTGCTGCCCTTTACTGTGCTGCCCCCGCGGGTGGTCGGGTTGGTCGTGCTCCTTGTTTTTCCCGTGGCGCTGCTTGCGGAACTGCTTGGGGCACTGCTTAGGGCGCTGCTTGTGGATCTGCTTGGGGCGGTGCTAGAGGTGGTGATTCTTGTTGGGGTGACAACGTTTTGGCCTGAGCCCGGGAGAATGGTGATGTCGGCGCAGCCGTAGAACTCCTCCTGATAACCACAACCAAGACACTGACGTCCGTCTGGATCGACGCCCCAACTGTTGCCTGAAACAAATTATGTGAGTCACTTACAACTAGATTCTCAAAATATGGGTGAGACTGCAAAATCAGGCTTACAGAAAAGCAGAAAGATGTCATGAAAACAGGGTATGTAAGAGTATGACAAGACGTCACAAAACGTCATGTCAGGCTCTTACATACCTTGTTTGCATGACATCGTTCAACAAGATTTTCCAGTCTGACATTGTGGGGCTTATTTTAAATTTATAAATTTACTAGGGCTGCGGAAATTATCGATTAATTTCTTTATTAGTCGTTAAAAAATTTTAACGATTAAAATATTTTTAACGAGTCATCGACCCACCACTTATAAATGTACTAGAAGTTAAGTAGTTAAATATTTCGGCCGACAAATAAAAAACTAATTTCCTGACGATTACACGAACATTTTGGTTTTAAACTATTGACTGACGAAATAATGTCAATACGCTTGTCTGTTTGCGTTATTGGTTAAAAGATGTCATATAAAGAAGACTTACCAGTGTTATTTTGATTTTCGACAATTACGTTTAATAAATGTTACTTATGACATCATAAATTCCAATTTTTGGCTTTAATCGAAGTTAACTATTAAAATTAATTTAATTGTTAACAGCCCTAAAATTTACTAATGTCATTATATTTATTGTGTAATTTTGACAACTATTAACTTAGGTTTAAGTTTCTAACATGATAAATTGAGTGGCTGTGGCTTGCACTGCAATCAAGCTGTGTAAAAAGGATATATATATATATATATAATATATATATCTATATATATATATATATATATATATTATATATATATATATATATATATATATACATATATGAAATGTGTTGATTAAAATACAAGCAACAAAGCCCGTCCAAGGACGTTCCGCCACCGTTCGGTGGCATGTTGTAACTCCACCACCACCCCCCCCCCAACAGGCGTCTAGACCGGCATTACATGTGCATCGCGTCAAAAATACTATTCATTATAGTTAAAATAAATAACTCGTAAAAACAGAGCGTTTTGCTATAAATACCAACGCGCATAACTCAAAATAAAGTCTTGGAAGAAATACTGCACCAAAAATAACTCGTTTAGAACATCCGCGTAAATGGCGTTAACGTGTTCAATATGATTGGCTGTATGAGTCAAATGTGTTTGAGGGACCAATCGCTATAGATGACCGGACAGAACGGACAGAAAGGACAGAAACTTGCCTTTTATTATATAGGATTTACAAATCAGAGAAAAATGTTGTTAGAGACACGTGTGATATATGACCTATCGCCTTAAATGTTTTTTTTCAGGATCTGTATCAACAAGAAATCAACATTTTATCAACGTTATATAAACACTGTATCAACATCGTATCAACACCTTATCAACACTGTATCAACAATGTATCGACGATGTTTTACCTGCGTGATAACGCCACTGGACCACGCACAGGTCACACGAGAGGTCAGCTGGCAGTGTGACGTCAATGTCGTACATCCGGGAGTCGCCAGAGGTCACCCAATATCGCGTGCCAGACCCGTCACTCATCGGCACGGGGTAGCGGTCCAGGCACTCCTGGGTGGTCTTGACCGCTGGGTCGTTGGTGGGGCAGAGTTTAAACTCAAAGTAGCCTGTGTGTACACATGAGAAACTTTGAGTAATAAGTGCTTATACATATTGAAGAAAATATAATAGTGTGTGTATGGGAGGCCAGGGTGTACCATCATCTCACGTTGCATGCTAAGGCACGTGCAAACTGTGCAGCTGCACATGTGACGTCAATATGACAAAATAGACATTGTGAAGGGGAAACCAATACTTTGTCTGCCTAAGGCAGCCACGAGCAAAGTGACGCCCATGTGTCATGCTGGACTTAGTCCCGTGCCAAGCGCCCTGTCCTGCAATACTGAATATCAGGGGGGAAAATGAAGATTTTGGTGTCCTGGGCACCAGTGCACTGGCTGATGAACTCACTTACGGAATGTCATAAATGTAAACAGATTTCTTTTTTTAAAAAGGGATAGGCTGGAATGATTCCGTGACTTGGTGTCACATTTAGTCAAGCTAGGATGACCCCTCATCCAAAATTTCAAATGACACCTCATCCAATAGTCCAAATGTACCCTCATCCAATAGTCCAAATGTACCCTCATCCAATAGTCCAAATGTACCCTCATCCAATAGTCCAAATGTACCCTCATCCAATAGTCCAAATGTCCCCTCATCCAATTATCCAAATGTCCCCTCATCCAATAGTGACATTTTCTCTTCATACATTCGTCCATGCATGAACTAACTGCACAAAATCAAACAATAAGCACTTCCGGTTCTCTGACCACGCCCACCTTTGTGATTGGCCGTGAGGTCGATCTGGAAGGTAACCCTCTGCCCCTGTTTGTAGACACGAGTGACTATTCCTGTTGCGTACTTCCCGCCTTCTTCGTTTTCCCTGGGACCGTCGTAGGGGTCGCCACATATCCCACATTTGTATCCGAGGCTCAGTTGATGCTAGAGATTAAAACATTGAAACAAAAACTTCTGAATATACAATGTGAATTTGTTTTTCTCCAAATAGCTACGTGATTAGTTTACGATATGTGATTAACGTGTGTGTGTTTTTTATATACGTATTTAAAATCTTATCGTGATTAACGTAGCTTATGTGTAATGTACTGTCCTTTATGTTGTTATTATGGTATGAATGGTTATTTAATTATTATGTGTATGTTATGATCTCCATGTAAAGCGCTGTGAGCCCGGTTCCTTGCTGGGATACAGCGCTATATAAATTATCAATTATTATTATTATTCTGTCACGTTACGTTTCGCTTGAGTGGATAACTGAAAATATGACTTCCCACCTGAATCGCCTGTTACAAAGCTTCTCAAAGAGTGTGGGTGTTTGTTCCCGGTGGAATGACCTGATGCGTAATAATTGTCCATGGCCCAGATAATGACCTGTTTTTTGTCCCGTCTATTTGAATATGATACTTAGGGTTTCACGGCTGTTGTTGTGCTTTCAAAGACTTGCGTGGACTCTCCACGCCCCCGCGCCCACGCCATCCCACTCACTAATATTATTTATGTAACTACAGTTGTCCTAACAAAGAACTGCAGGATTTCGCCGTCCAAAGATGTAACTAGGGTCGGTGCCGACACAACCCCACCTTTTGTTCTACGCCACTGCGTCTATCCACATTTAAAATTCACATAATAGAACGATATGTAGATTAGACATCTGGTTGTTAAAAATCGGTTAAAGTTTGTTGAAAGATTTTTTTCCCTGGCTGTTAGCAGAGGCGTCACTACGGGGGGTGCGGGTGGCGCGGACCTCACCGGGGGACACCATCACAAGGGCTGACACCAAAATGTAAAATTCTGTATATTCCCGTTATTTGGCAATGGCAGATTCGGAGGAGGTCTATGGGTTAAGTCGTGAGGGGGTGGGGCTATCGCACTGGGTGACACCAACCTTAGTGTCACCTCTGGCTTTTAGAGACACGAAGAGCTACTTTAATCCTAGCAAAATAAGTACCGGCTTATTCTACCTGACTTATATAGATATATATATATATATTATATATGTAACGTGTCTATTACTTTGACTAAGTATATGAGCGTATTTGATATGTCAAATTCTATATCTAATGCAATATCTAGTTCTAGTTCGCGAAATATAACTATAATAATCATAAACTCTGGTCTATATATAATCTGACTCTGCATTTAGTTCTGTTATATACTATAGTTCTATATCAAGTATCTTGTTTTTATTTAGGCTACATCTAGTTTTATTTCTAGTTCTATATCATCTGTTTCTATCTAGTTCTCTATCTAACTCTGTATCTAGTTCCAAATCTAGTTCTCTATCGAATTCTGTTTTAGTTCTATATCTAGCTCTACATCTAATTGCGATATGTAGTTCCTCGTCTAATTCTGTAGCTAGTTCTATATCTAGTTTCTCTATCTAATTTTTGTATCTAGTTCTTATCTAATTCTGCATCTAGTTCTATATCTAGTTCTTTATCTAATTTTGGTATCTAGTTCTTCATCTAGTTCTATATCTAGTTCTTTATCTAATTTTGGCTATATAGTTCTTCATGTAATTCTGCATCTACTTCTATAGTGACTATAGCTAGTTCTTTATCTAATTTTGGTATCTAGTTCTTCATCTAGTTCTATATCTAGTTCTTTATCTAATTTTGGTTATATAGCTCTTCATGTAATTCTGCATCTACTTATATAGCTAGTTCTTTACCTAATTGTCGGTATATAGTTCCGGTTGCGTCACTAGGGGGGGTGCGGTGGGGACGGGCCGCCCCGGGTGACACCATCACAAGGGGTGACACCAAAATATAAAATTCTGTATTTTCCCGTTATTTTACACTGGAAGTCTCGAAGGAGTTCTATGGGGTAAGTCGTGAGGGGTAACACCCTGAGTACCGCCCCGGGTGACACCAATCCTAGTGACGCCTCTGTATAGTTATTCATCTAAATTCTATATCCAGTTCTGTATCAAACAGCCACAGTTTCGACACTCACACTGAACCCTCCACAGTACAGCTCGTTGTCCTGGTAGTTGATGGGGGTGTCGTAGCCTTGACGCCACATGGAACTTCTACTCGGCGGTTCCCAGAAACGCCCGTGGCCCAGGGCGCAGCCAATCAAACACCCGAGGAGGGCGGCTGCTATGGTCACGTGGTATAGTACCTGCATCGTCACCGGGTTGTGGATCTTTAGTTTCTGAAAATCAAAATGAAAACCAAACCAATGAATACGGAAGTCTATACAATACTGTCGTGGATAACACTGTGATAGTTTTATGTCTTTTAAAAACGTCAGAGTTTGTGCAGCTTTATAAAGATAACTGTATTGGGGTAACTGTATTGGGATAACTGTATTGGTATTAAAATTAATTTAATCGATTAAAATTCCATTAAACTTTAAGAAAATATTTCTAATATTTTTTTTCCAATTTATATTTTTGTTACTTACATACTTTTCCCTCGTATTATTATTATTTATTTAGACGTGCATACGTAAAGAAAAAAAGTTTTTCCCCCCTTTATTTCTTGCATTGCAGAGCGAATTTGCTGTGCTACGTCACTAAATTTGGGAGCCACGGAATTACCGCGACTTAACCAATTTCTAGAAATAATTAATTGCAACTTAACGGGATCCATATACGCGTTATAAAAATATAATTATCTAAATTAATATATTAATTTTTTCCCGATTAATCGAACAAAAATTAATTAGTACCAGCCCTTATATATAAATAAATAAATATATATATATATATGCATGCATTTACATGTATATATATATTTTTTAAAAGCCTGCAACTCGGTCTAAAAGTATGTCATTTTTGTTTATTTAATTAATCCGCCGCCCCCCCCCAACCCATAATAATGCTTCATGGAATTCCGCCTTCTTTGTGAAAACAGCTTGGACGCCCCTGCTGTAATAAGATAACTGTATTGAGAAAGAAAGTGTTAATTTATCTGTTTTCATATCTTTATCATATAAGTCAAGTGGGGAACACATTTCGTCGATTAGACAAAGGGGTCAAGAAACTGAAAACTTTAATTTTTAAAAAAAGAAACACCTTTGTACAGTGTACACCTCTCGTACGATTTATTCCATTGGACGGAATCTTTTCAGTTTAAAACTCAGGATCTTCAAAGATTGCCAATTAACACTAAAGTTTACAGATCAAACCACGAATGACACGTCGAATGAAAACAAGGCAACCACCAAGATCATACAAATGGCAGTGTGTGGCAGTTAGGCAACCACATGGCAGTGTGATGGCAGCTAGGCAACCACCAAGATCATACAAATGGCAGTGTGATGGCAGCTAGGCAACCACCAAGATCATACAAATGGCAGTGTGTGGCAGTTAGGCAACCACATGGCAGTGTGATGGCAGCTAGGCAACCACCAAGATCATACAAATGGCAGTGTGATGGCAGCTAGGCAACCACCAAGATCATACAAATGGCAGTGTGTGGCAGTTAGGCAACCACATGGCAGTGTGATGGCAGCTAGGCAACCACCAAGATCATACAAATGGCAGTGTGATGGCAGCTAGGCAACCACCAAGATCATACAAATGGCAGTGTGATGGCAGCTAGGCAACCACCAAGATCATACAAATGACAAAGTTAACAGAGTAATCTCAAGCTTTCAAGACTATGAGAGTAGATTTTATCATAACACGAGACCTAATTATCGTAGTAAAGCAAGTCTGTATTGATTTCAAAAAAGAAATTACAGCATAATCTCATCTTTTCCTGTTTGACTATGAAATCCAAGTAGAATTTGTTTGATAATTATCAGTACGATTTGTAATTAAATTTATAAACAATAGAAATCTCAATAATTAACTTTTGTTTGAATTGTTGACCATAAAAAGTGAAGTGGGGTATACAAAGATTGTCTTATACAAAATATTTTAAACTTTTCTTTTTTAATTAAATTGTTATTAAAGACAAACTTTTTAAAATTTTCCTATATAAAAAAATCTAATTAATTTATTTTGAATTTTAGATACTGGTAATATTTTGAAGCAAAGTTGGTTATAAAGTCTAGATAAAACGTCACAGCCATGTCATTGGGCACAGCCATGTCATTGGGCACAGCCATTTCATTGGGCACAGCCATGTCATTGCTCCAACATAAAATTAACCAATATATCACACAAATAGCAATTTTCCAAAATCAAATTAACAAATATATCTAAAAAAAATATCACTGTTCCAAAATTAAATCAACAAATATTTCACAGAAATATCATTGTTCCAGAATCAAAATAACTAATAGCCTATATCAGTGCTTCTCAAAATGGTGGTCCGCGGACCGGTGCCGGTCCGTGGGCGAACCGCTGCCGGTCCACAGATGTTCTCAAAAAAAGGACAGAAAAAATTTTCAGTGCAGGGAAAATAGTGCACCGGTCCCTGGTGCAAAGGAAAAAATTCCTGCCGGTCCGCCATACTAAAAAGTTTGAGAAGCACTGGCCTATATCACAAAAAATATCATTGTTCCAAAATTAGATTAACCAAAATTATCACAAAAATATAAAGTTCCTCCACCAGATTTACACACATTTTAATGTTCCAAAATCAGAATAACGAATATAGCACACAAATATCAATTATTCAAGACAAAAAAAAATTAACAAATATGTCACAAAAATATCATTGTTCAACATCAGATTAACCAATATATCACTGTGTCAATGTGTCAACATCATAATGATTGCTTTACAGTTTTACACCTCAGTTTGTGTTTATTGCATATCAAAATTTTTTTTACCAACTTAACGCCACTTTAAAAATATTATTATTCTATTATAAATTACATAAGAATTTTTTAAAACATAATTTTTTTTATAAATTTGTCGTTAAAAATCACATTGCTAACCCAAACATAAAAGTCCCAAATGTCATCGCAAGGGACCTCCTACCTTATTGAAGGTTCGCTAGATAAAACCAACTGTCTGAGGGTAGGTAGCTGGCTATGTGTTGGCGTTTACTGGCATTTCTCCCAGACTTTATACATACGCCAACAAACGTCATTCACTTACCCCCCCCCCACACACACACACACACTCCCAGCCCACCCCCACTGGCCGCGTCGAATACGGATCTTTGATACGGAGGTTTGTTTCTACGCTGTATTACTGTCATAAGTGGAAGAAAGTTTTTTTTAACTCACCACTTTATGAGTAATCTTTGAATATCTTTTATTGTGTTCATTTAAAATATTTATTTTTTTTTAAAGAAGAAAAAAATAAGATTGGTAGTCCCCTATCCAACAATGACGCAGCTCAAGTTGTTGACCTACGGGAAGTGAGTTATCTTCCCGTAGATAACATCTACTGTCGTCATTATTGTCACCTGTAAAAAAAAATTTTAACCACGTTTTTATTAACTCGCTTTCGTTCTTGTCTGTCCACAATTTTTCAAATCTGCCAACGTAAAATTAAACCACTTCTGATGGTCCTAGAGATCTCAAAATTTTTACCACAGATAGATCTTGGATGACAATACATTGTGTCAAAATGTCAGATAGATCGAATGTACCGTTATTAAATTATTGAACTTTTTAGTTTATCTATATATAAGCCTATGTATTATCCGTCTACCCTTATTTACACCAACCCCGACCACATCTACCATGTTTAACATCAAGGGGAGATCAGTCATTTCCAGTCTGTAAATGTTTGTCGGGCAATGCGTATTATATTAGAACATAATCAATACTTCAAAACTCACCATAGCATACACTTGAACTAAAAAGAATAAAATAAATAGAAGTAAAAAAAGATTTTTAAAAATCACGTTTTTATAAGCGGACTAAAAAGAATAACATAATTTAAAACTTATACTTTCAAGTACTTTCATTTAATATGACTAAAAACGTGGGGCGTGTGTTTGATATACATGTTGAATGTAGATCTATAAGTGAGAGAATGAGTGAACTGCATATGTAAAACCTCATAAGCGCCCTCCCCACGTTTTAGTCATATTAAATCAAAGTACTTGAACGTATAAGTTTTAAATTATTTTCTTCTTTTTAGTCCGCTTATAAAAACGTGGTTTTTTTAAATCTTTTTTTTTACTTCTATTTCTTTAATCAGTGGATTAACAAAGCCATGAACCACGATGCATTTATATTATCCGAGGGATTTTTGTCCCCATTAAAATTGTTGTCCTAATCCTCTCGCCTGCGTCAAAACTAACCATCATGCACGCACACACACACACACACACACACACACACATAAATACATCCACATTTCCCCGCGTACCTGTATTGTTACCGAGATCTTTGATCTGGAGGTTGCTACTTGTACGGCCTAGCAAGTCGCCGTATTGCCACAATCTTTTTACTTTTTACCTCAGCACAATTTTTCTTTAACGATAGGTATCTATCTATACGCATCAATTGAAATAAGTCTTCGTAGAAGAATCAGCACGGCATTGCCGAGGAGGGGCGTGTTTGGGAAGGGGGCGTGTTTGGGAAGGGGGCGTTTTTGGAAAGGGGGCGTGGCCGCCAGAATGTGACCAGGAGGGCGTGGCCAAGGAGAGGCCGTGGTCGGATTTGATTGTTTCGGGTTTTATCATAAAAGTTTTAGAAGTTATTTAAATATATCGTTTTTTTTTGGGGGGGGGGCAATCATGCATTTATGAAGACGTCTTTGATGTAACAGTAATGTAATTTGAGACCCCCGGGGATTGGTGGCCCAGGGCATGAAATCAGTCCCTGGTTTAATTTTTTCTCCCCACTTTCCACCAAAAGGTGAGCGGGGGGGGGAGTATTCTTGGCAACGAAGATTATCCCACTTAAGTGGCCCTAACCCTTACTTGGCCACAAAGATTGTCCCACTTAGGTGGCCCTAACCCTTACTTGGCCACACAGATTGTCCCACCTAGGTGGCTCTAACCCAAACTTGGCCACAAAGATTGTCCCACCTAGGTGGCCCTAACCCTAACTTGGCCACAAAGATTGTCCCACCTAGGTGGCCCTAACCCTTACTTGGCCACGCCACTTAATTCTTGACTTGATGTGGGTACTGTAAAAAACCAACGTGCCTTCAGAACACAGAGCGAACATTCGCCACATGTGGCGCACAGTCTCCTCAGCCTGCCTCCCTCTGCGCCAAGGTGTGAAAACAACAGTGGCAACATCTCATTTGACCCACTTTCACTTACGTCAATTTTTGTTTTCCTCGACAAGGCCACGTAACAAGGAGGAACTGATGGCGCTTAAGATGGTGGGCAGCGATGCATCTCGGGATTACAATTGGTGGGGGGGGGGTACCTCCGGTATTACACTTGCAAGAGGTTATTACGCACACATACACATACATGACCTTAACCTCGATGGGAACTATTCGACACCTGCGTGACGTTACTAGGAATCAGATGTTTCACTAGGTTTAGAGTCGCCCAATGCGGCGGCTCATGGTGCCACCCCCTCACGACCGACCCCATTGATCTCCCCCGAGTCAGCCAATGCCAAATAACGGGAACATACATGATTTTACAGATTGCTGTCACCCATTGCGATGGTGTCAACCGGTGCGGTCCGAACCCCCGGCCCAGCACGCACCTAGTGACGCCTCTGCTGGGAACAAAAAATACCCGTGAATGACGTCACTATGAAACTATTCAACAACATCAGGGCACCAACTGCGTACTTGTGGCAGACTTATCTACGTATCCTAACCACTTGTCCTTGAACTGATTCTTTCCGTCCGCCCTCAAAACTCCCGTTTGTTGGAGATTTCACGCGGCGTTTTTGATTGGATAAATGTCGTAAGGGATCTAGTTAAAGACCGATGCCCTAATATGCCAAGTTTTAGAAGTCGTCATGTCTGCGGCGTTGGTCCTACGCAATGTTTCCTCTAAGGTTCGTTTTTCTGTGTACAAAATAACAAACTCATACTCATTTGCAACGTTGCATTTTAAAATAAAATCCCTTATATTAACTTCACCGTCGTGTCGTTCTCTCTGTCTGTCGAGGTCCCACGGAAAAAAACAAAAGTAAAAAATGACCCATTTTCCGTGATGCTATCGAGCTGAATTTTTGCGCATAGACTCGTGTCATCTAACAATGCATTGTATCAAAATCTCAAATCGATCGAATGTACCGTAATTAAATTAATGAATTTTTAGTTTATCTCTATGTAGCATGGGTCACTGGAGGTTCACTCCAGCCCTCGATGACCACATCCCCGTGTTTTACAGCACAGGGAGTTCAGTTATGTTCAGTCTGTAAATGTTTATGCTAGTGTGTCGCGCGGTGCGTATTATTATATTGAACATAATCTATACTTTTATTTATGTCTCATATATAAGGGATTTATAGTCAAAAATTGTGTTTTTAAAGGTTGTTTTTTTTTAAAACAAAATTTTACATTGAAACACAGAAATTATATTATTTCTTATCAAAATATTCTTCGTGGTATTTGTAAACTGCTGCGCGGCGGTGGTCAGATATCTGCGCTGCCGTGCAGGTTAAAGGGAACATGTGTCCTGTGTTAAGGTGTATGTACAAAGCTACCAACCTGTCGGAAAAGACTTCAATACTCGTGAGAGAAATCTTTCCTGAACAAATTTATATAATAATTGCGAAACACTGGCTGCTACTTTATGTGTCCTATGGTTTCAATCTACTTGTTGCTTAACTCAGTAGAAAACTTTGTGATAATATCTGTTTCTGATTTTTCTTTGGATTTCTAGTTTCAATAAATAAAATAGTTGTTACTTGCATTGCCTGCTAGAACCACCGAGACAAGTGTTTTTCGTTGACTCAGCTGTTTGCTATCGGTGAATCCTCGCAATGTTATCACGTTTTCCGCAGCGTCAAATATTCGGGATAGGAAGTTTGATAAAAGACAGTCATTAGTACAGTCAACGTTGGTTCAGTGACGTCAAGAAATGAACAAAACACGAGCACACACAAGCTGACCAACTTCACTTTGATATCGGGTGGGGAAAGGGCACTTGACCCGGAAATAATCAAGTTATCGAGGTCAAGAGCCGGAGCCTTATGGCGGGGGTTGATTGAGGGCAGTCAAAACCAGGCGTCGTGGTTTTGATGATATGATCACATTGAGAGGGTTCCTGTGAATAATTTAGTCATTTTCAGTTGGCATTTTGAGGTCACTAAGTTCACAAAACCCTGGTCTAGAAGGTCTAAATTTGAATGAATGTTTAAATCTTAATGAAGGCCCAAGTCTGAATGAAGGTCTACATCTGAATGAATGGCTAAATCTGAATGAATGGCTAAATTTGAATTAAGGTCTAAATTTGAATTAAGGTCTAAATCGGAATGAAGGTCTAAATCTGAATGAAGGTCTAAATCTGAATCAAGGTCTAAATTTGAATCGAGGTCTGGGTCTAAAACGTTTTGGTTTTTTTTATTAAAATTTTTTTTATTAACTCTAGACTTTTTTTTAAAAAATGGTGAGAAAACTTGAAAAGCGGGCTGACATGAAAGGGCAGTTAGAACCAAGTGGCACAGTGCAGGAAATTCTTTCGACGAAATGAACATTTGACAAGAACGGAGATTTGTTTAGTTGTATGGTAATTACAAGCTTTTATTTAGGTTACACTTTTTGTTTGTATGTTGTATCCGACAAATCTTGTAACGTAAAATTAAACTGTTTCTGATAGTCCTAGAGATCTCAAAATTTTACCACAGATAGATCTTGGATGACAATGCATTGTATCAAAATTGCAGATCGATAGAATGCACCGTAATTAAATTAATGCATTTTTAAAGTTTATCTCTATATAAGCATCTGTATCCGTCTGCTATTGTTGACTGCCACGTGGGTGCCACGGAGTTCACCCCGTGACCTCATACCCGCGGTATCAAAACGTTTGGCTGGCGCTTATGATGTGTTTGGTAAAATAAATAGAGGTAAAAAAAGATTTTTAAAAACCACGTTTTTATAAGTGGACTAAAAGGAAGAAAATAATTTAAAACTTATAAGTTAAAGTAGTTTTATTTAATATGACTAAAGATTTATAATTTAGAAGGCAAAAGAGAGATCTGTAAATGAGAGAATGTGTGAACTGCATATGTAAAACCTCATAATCACCCGCCCCACGTTTTTAGTCATATTAAATAAAACTACTTTAACTATTTTTATACCAAACACATATCTTTGTGTTGTATTTCTAAATTAGAATGGGATTTTGAAGCATCCACCCCAGGTTTTTAGTCATATTAATAAAAAATAATTTGAGACTAAAAAGTAGGAAATAAAATACTTTTTAAAAAATCTTTTCTTTTTTTTAAAAAGGACGAGCTTTTATTTACAGATAGAAAGTGCACTAAAAATAAGAAGATAAAAATTTTGTCTATGATTACAGGTGAAATCCGTGAACCTATCCACTGCACATAAAAGCGTGGGTGCACTCATCGTAACTCTCTATCATGTACAAGGCTGCGAAACATAAATACAAATTTGTATGAATATTAATAAACATTAAAAGTTTCACAATTTTGATCATATACATGGTACTATCATATGAATTAGAAGCGCCCCCACGCTTTTATGTGCAGTGGATAGATTCACGGATTTCACCTGTAATCATAGAAAATTTTTATTTTCTTCTTTTTAGTGCACTTTCTATATGTAAATAAAAGCTTGTCCGTTTTGTAAAAAAAAATTTAAGCTTTTTATTTTATATGAGATAACTCAGCAAAAACTGCATTTGAAATCCCCCTCCCCTACCTTTTTTGCTCCTCTCTACCTTTCCCCTCCCCACACTAACTCCCAAGTAATTCGGATTGGCTGTTCTGCAACGTTGGTCGGGGTTGTTGCGCCACGATTAAAGTCATCGTTCCTTCAGACACGGACTGCGCGCGTTAAACGGGAATTTTTATCTGTGTTCGAGATCTCTCGGAGATGTGATTACCGTCAATCATCACCACACAGCAGTAGCTTGGCGCAACATGTATTTGTAAAAAAAATATATTTTTATTATTGATGTTACGATTGGCTGTGTGTGTCACTGTATGGCATAGAGACCAGAACAAAACCACACACGAAATAGCACCCTAGGTGTCACAGCCGCGTGTTTTGTCAGACTGATGTGTTGAAATACGCTGGTCACGTGTCAGTGCCACCTGTGACCCACTTTTGACGTGGACGACTTAGACTTAATACGAGGGGTGGGGTTTAGACGAATTTGACTCCAGTCTCCAGTATCCCCCACTTCCCCCACAGTCTAAAGCCCTCTTTTAATCGCACCCATTGAGCTCACCTCCTCACTTGAACCTCCCATCCATCCCTTGACCTCTCCTCTACCAAAACTTAAAACCTATTATAACGGTGGTGGCTGTGTAGTGGCGGTGGTGGTGGTGTGATGTGGTGGCGGTGGTGGTGGTGGTGGTGGCGTGATGTGGCGGTGGTGGTGGCGGCGGTGGTGGTGGCGTGGCGGTGTGGTGGTGGTGTGCGGTGGTGTCAGTGGAGACGGTGGGGGTGTTATTCTATGCTTACAATCCTGTTGACTGTATGACGGGCGGGTTTGTTCTATCAATTATTCAATTAACTTGTGACGACTATACGAGGACCTAATCACTAGACCACGTGGTGCACCAATTAACAGATTAGTTCTGCACTCAGTGACATAACTCATTTCCCTGGCTCCGTCTAGCTAGGTCAAGTTGAGGCCTGTTGTCTCCCATTGATATCTTTGAAAATAAAATAGTTGTTGCAAATAAATTAATGTATACTTGAGTATCTTCGCAGTGCCAAAACGATCGATGGTCGTTCAAGCTTTCCTTCATCTCCCGACTCTCACGACAAAAAAATTATTTGTTTTACGTTCTGCTTCTGATCTCCTAATATAACCTGACCAGAGAAGGCGGCTCTTTTCAAAGGCTGAGAATATGCCACACATTCCAGAAATTTCCAAATCATCTGTGTGGGGCACTATTATCTTTACAGGCTATTTAGACTTCTTTGGTCACTTTCAACTTTGACTGGAAAATGTCGGCAAAGCCCCGTGGCGTCGGTGGCAACGAGGATATTCAATCAGTAGTGGCCGTTTGGGAAATACTGTTGGATGTGACCAGCATGTGTGGCCATCAGGAGTGACCATGAGAAACGAACGTTGGAAGTGGCCATTAGTTGTGGTCATCAGAATCTAAATGGCCGCAGACGCCCCACTTGCTGCAAGCTTTACAGAGAGGGCAAATATATACGTTTTATAGTAATTTATTGAAAACTTTTACTCGCAGCTGACATGCATTTTTGATACGTCTGGGACTTAGAAACTATTCCAGGTGCTAGTTGTGTTTCAAGAGACAATTCATATAATAATAATAATAATAATAATAATAATAATAATAATAATAATAATAATAATAATAACAACAACAACAACAACAACATCAACAACAACAACAACAATAATAATAATAATAATAATAATAATAATAATAATAATAATAATAATAATAATAATAATAATAATAATAATAATAATAATAATAATATCCCCCTTTCCGTCCCCATGACGGACTATGGGGCATGTGAAGTAGCTTAAAACCAAAGCAGAGAACACATTGACTGGGAGATAATAAAGGCAGCTGCCCACGATTCACGTGAAAGAATGAGCAAAGAGGGTGCACCACCAAAACCACAGAGGAAAGCGGCTCAAGGGAAGACCTAGGCTTAGGTGGATAGATGATGTAGAGAAAGATCTACAGCAAATGGACATCCGATGTTGGAGAAGAAAGGCGTTGGTTGGGACTGAGCGGAAGAATTGTGGAGAGGTAGGCACAAGCCCTACATGGGCTGTAGCGCCACAGGGATGGATGCCTGCGATTCGCACTGACCATAGCGTAAACAAACAAACAAAACAACATTTTTTTATAGGACAAACGAAGCTCTCCCGCGAATAGATCCCGTCTCCACCAGGACCTCTGAGTCATACAATGAAACACAATTTTCAAAACTTTCATGAAATGCAATGCTCTTTCAAGATTGTCGAATAAACGATGAGGTTTACCCAATAAGTCAGACGTTTGACCAATAAGTCATGACGTTTGACCAATAAGTCATGACGTTGTGAGCACTTAGTCATGGCGTTTGCCCAATAATTCCTTACGTTTGCCCAACAAACCATGACGTGTGCCCCATGAGTCATGATGTTTGACAAATAAGTCATGAAGTTTGACCAATAAATCATGACGTTTGACCAATAAGTCATGACGTTTGACCAATAAGTCATGACGTTTGACTAATAAGTCATGACGTTTGACCAATAAGTCATTTGGTTTGACAAGTCAATCATGACGTTTGACCAATAAGTCATAACGTTTGACCAATAAGTCATGACGTTTGACCAATAAGTCATGACGTTTGACTAATAAGTCATGACGTTTGACCAATAAGTCATGATGTTTGACAAGTCAATCATGACGTTTGACCAATAAGTCATAACGTTCATCCACTGAAAGGTTGAAGCGTGAAATTTCCTCCAATAAGAGGTTTGGGGAGAGAGACAGAGAACTCAGAATTTAAGAAATACTAAATATATAGGATATAGGTCACAAACGGGTTATGTATAGAGATGTCACGACAATGTAAACATGTAGCTGTTTGTTTAAAAGTACAAACATTGTGATTTAATTAGGGCAAGTGTTTGGGAAATCCTTTCACAACACACCTGCACTGTTAGACGCACTCTTGAACACGTGTCAATGTTCCCTTTAAGTTTCGTTGGTCCATATGCAAAATACAAATCTTGAATGCAAAGTTGCCCAGCATCCCTTTCTCTGCGCACAATTTTAAACCCACCAAATTACGAATTTTATATTATCCTTATCAAAATTGCGGTGTGCTAATTCTAAATTGCTGCGTGGTGAATGTCAGACATCTGCGTGGCCGCACATCTTAAAGTGAACATTGGTCATGACCTTCCCATCTCGTGATTAACTAAGAAAGTACGTTTAATGACCTTATCTAACTTCTCCCAAACCAAAACAATAATATCCCCATGGGATTACGTTTTACTGCGGCATACAACTTCTTTCACACCAAAACAATGATATCCATCTATCTCCGTGAGGTTATATTTAAACATGTTGCGAGCGTGCACTCATTACTAATGAAGAAAATCCATGCAGCAATGAAATGGTGTCAAAATACAAATGGTACGATTGCACTGTCCACTGGTTGAAGACTGCCCACTAATTAAGACACATCCTAAACTAAAGTAATGTCAAAATTCGATCCCGCTAGTTAAGACTTATGACTTACCTTTTAGGTCATGTTGAATATGACTGCCCCCCCCCCGTGTGCTAGTTGACACAAATCTTACCTTGAGAACACCCTCGTCAATGCTCGGACATGCCAAGCGTTCAACTCTCTGGGACTTTTATACCACGACAGGGGAGTCCGTCATGTCACTACAAACATCTACTGACAGCAGGGGCATCTACCCCACCCAATGTGAGGGTTGAGGCAACCCCACACCCATGTTTCCTCTAAGGTCCGTTGGTCCGTTTGTACAATAAAAAACCTTGTGTGCAAAGCCGAAAATCAGAATTTTACACCCGAAATACAGACATGTTTTATTACCCTTATCAAAATTTGCTGTGCGGTATTTTTAAACAGCTGTGCGGCGGCTGTCAAATATATAGTGGCGGCCGCGCAGCCGCGATGCTTCAAAGAAACATTGCCCCTCCCCTCCCCCCCCCCACTTTCAATCTCACCCTATTGTGTCTCCGTTATTTTTTTTCAGACCTTAGCATCTAATCCAAGAGATCACTGTAATTAAAAGCTTGGTATCGTATAACAATTGACTGTTTAACTAAGGATTGGACCACTGTAGTCAGACTGCAGATGCCCTTATGGTAATAAACGAGCACGATTTCACTAGTACTTGTAGAACTCTTCAGTGTTCAGAAAAGACAAGTGGTCAAATCCAACGATTGCCCAAACGTGACAATCGGCAGGGCAAAATTTATTTGAACAGTTAAATTTATTTTATTTTTTTAAACCAATGATCTGGTTGAGGTTCGTTGCCTTGTTGGTAACGCTTGTATTTCTTACAAATCTGTGGACTGGTCAGCGTATTGGTCAGCTTTTTCTAGACAGAACATACAACTTACGCCAGACATTATTTCTTATACTGGAAGGCCAACGAAAGAGAAGTGAGCAGGATGGGGGAACCTGGGACTTGAAGCAGCTGCTGTGGATACGCCCCTGTCTAAAGCTTATTGTATTTCTTGTTTGTTTTTTTTTAAACGTTTTTTTGGTCCCTGACTTGGCTGTTGCAGGTAGGCAGCTATTTTCCGTACCATAATTTGTAAACAACAGCTACAGAAGACAAAACAACATCAACAAAAAAAAACAGAAAGATGACATCAGTGGAAAATGTAGCCCTCTTTCTTAAGTAAACCCCTGATTAATTTTAGTTCTACATGGTCATCTGCAAGACAAAGCAACAAGCTCTCGACGTACAAAGGGAAAGATCACAAAGATGAAAGTCTATGACGATTTTTTAGACCTTCCATAAAATTAATAACAGGATATTCAAAATCGCGTCCCATAAAGGGATATTATAAAAAATATGTTTTTGTTTATTTTACTTCTGAGAGTTTAAGAAAATGGGCCCACAAGATGACGTCATCAAGCCTAATTTAAATGTTAGCCGGGGAGAGCAACAAATTACGTTAGTCATCGGTTTGTTTACAACTTCACTGAGAAAAGCAAGGACAATTTCTGTCCATCGGGCGAGGTTCGGACAGAAGTGGGGGCGGGGTGGGGGGCAAATAGACAGACTTCTAAATACTCTCTCTCTCTCTCTCTCTCTCTCTCTCTCTCTCTCTCTCTCTCTCTCTCTCTCTCTCTCTCTCTCTAATCCCTAATCCGTTCCAAGCCCCACAGAAACAACACTAAAAAATAAAAATTATCATGGCTAACTATAGAGAGACAAAGTAGGATTTTTCAGTCCTTATTAAAAGTACACGCTGTAAAGCAAATAAATAAATAATTGTGAAACAATGACAGCAGAATAAAATAAATGAAAAATAATATGTATAACAATGTGAACTTTCGATTGAGGTGAATAATTATTAATTACTTTGAAGCCATGGCCATAAAATACGCTCTTCCAAAGGTTTCACGAAATTATTCAGGAATTTAGGACACCAACACTAAACCAACTACACAATAGGGCCGGAATTGACCAATAGGAGAGCAAAAATGTTAATGGCACGTTGAATAACGTCACGTTATTTCCAGCGTTGTGAGCTGTGCGTTTTTTCATATCTTGGAACAAAAAATTATTCCAGTGAACGTTCGCATCTTGGATATTTCTTATCTTGTACCGTTCGCATCTAGAGGTACCACTGTATATATATATATATATATATATATATATATATATATATATATATATATATATATATATATATATATATATATATATATATATATATATATATATATATATAGCCTACTAGAGTATCACGCGTCAAAAATGACGGAAATTTTCCGCTGAAATCTATTTATTTTGAAAAAATGCACTTTTTAGGGCGCCTAAGGCGCCCACCTTTTTCAAAAGCCCAACTAACTTGTCCTTGTTTGATAAATACGAAATATTAAACTTTCTGAAATGCACGCAAAGTATTTTATAATTGGAGTTGTTGGGTGCCTATGGCCCACACTTTTTTTTTGTTGAAAAGCCCAAGTAACTTATCCTTGTTTGATAAATACGAAATATTAGACTTCCTGGAATGTACACAGAGTATTTTTTTAATTAACCATCATCAAATCTTTTTACATTGTTCCCTTTTCCAAAATTAGCTAACGTAACTCCACTCTTTAAGAAAGGTGATAAATCAGACCCTGGTAATTAAAGACCTGTATCACTTACTAGCATGACCTGTAAATTACTAGAAAACATAATATATAGTAAAATAGTTGGCCACCTAGACAAATATAATGCCCTATGCCCACATCAACACGGCTTTAGAAAAAAACAGATCATGTAAAACACAATTAATAGGTTTAATAGATGAACTATCAAAAGGCTTAGACAATAATGATCAAATAGACACAATATTACTAGACTACTCAAACGCATTTGACAAAGTTCACCACCTTAGTTTACTTTAAAAACTTAACTACTTTGGAATATCAGGTCCCTTACATCAATGGATCCAAGACTTCCTTTTGGGCAGGGAGCAAACTGTAATAATTAATGGATCTAAATCTGCACCAATAAAGGTTAACTCAGGAGTTCCACAAGGAACTGCGCTAGGTCCCTTACTCTTTTTAATTTATATAAATGATTTACCCAACAACATCTCAACAGAAACAAAAGTTAAGTTATTTGCTGATGATTGTATAATCTATAGTACAATTAAATCAGAAAAAGACAGCAAAATTTTAAAAAAAGACTTAGATGAATTGATAAAATGGGAAACTAACTGAAGTATGTCTTTCCACCCAGAAAAGTGTCAACTGTTAAGAGTAACAAAGAAAAAGAAACAAATAAATTCAAAATATTACATTCATGGAAAAGAACTGACCCAACTAAAGATGCAAAATACTTAGGAGTCTTAATAAATGAGAAACTATCATGGAATCCCCATGTCATTGAAGTTATTAAAACATCAAACAAAACCTTAGGCTTTATAAAAAGAAACCTTTACAAATGTAATAAAGATATAAAACTAAAATGATATCTCACTTTGGTGAGACCTGCACTAGAATATGCATCTTCTGTATGGGACCCATCCACCAAAGAAAACATTGGTAAACTAGAACAAATTCAAAAAAGATCTGCCAGATTCATTACTGGAGAATATTCAACACTGACTAGAATAACACCATTAGTTAAATCATTAAACCTTGAAACACTAGCGGATAGAAGAACCAAGAGCAAAGTAGTAATCATACGTAAAGCAATTAATTATAATTTAGAAATACAACACAAAGATAACTTAATACAACCCTCAGATAGACATAAGGATAAAAACACCTTTCTTATTCCGTATGCAAGAACAAACACATACAAATTTTCGTTCTTCCCGTCCGGAATTCGGGCGTGGAATGGGTTGCCTGAAGAATCCAGGAAAACCAACACTTTATCAACATTTAAATCTCTATTAAAAATGCAGGACTAAACACAAACCATAGATAAGCGTAGGACGCAAAAATCTTCTGTATAGAAGGAGCGTCTGTAAACAGATAAGATAAGATAAGATAAAATTTAAATATGAGCTAAAACAATGACGTCATATAATTATTTTTTCACTGTGAGACTTAAATTTAAAATTATTTTGCGCACCACCCGGTGCAACTTTATTAAAATATAAACATCAAACAATGACGTCATATAATATTTTTTACAGTGCTAATCACCACACGATTTTTTAAACTGGTATCACTGGTATAGACTGCTGTACATCGTTCCCCAGCGTTCCACATCCAGTGAGCCAGCCAGTGGTGACTTGGACTATTATTTTATTTATATACGAGCAACAAAGCCCGTCCAAGGACGTTCCGCCACCGTTCGGTGGCATGTTGTTGTAACTCCCCCCCCCTTCCAACAGCCGTCTCGACCGGCATACATGTGCATCACGTCAATAATACTATTCATTATAGTTAAAATAAATAACTCGTAAAAACATAGCTTTTGACTATAAATCCGAACGCCCATAACTCAAAATAAAGTCTTGGAAGAAATACTGCTCCAAAAATAAATCGTTTTGAACGTCCGCGTAAACGTGTTCCATATGATTGGCTGTAGGAGTCATATGTGTTTGAGGGACCAATCGCTATAGATGACCGGACAGAACGGACAGAAACTTGCCTTTTATTATATAGGATATATATATATATATATATTATGTGTGTACATGTGTTTGTATTTGTATATGTTAATTGCTGACTCAGCAGCACGCATGCACATACACATGTGTTCCTGTCAACCCAAGGGGCCGTCTCGTCCCTTGTATCGGGGGAGCTAGCCATTGTTTGGCTGTGACATTAATGGGTTCTTGCAACATGATACTGTAACGTCCGTCAAAGGGTGGAGCCCAATCTTACTTCAGCTCAATCTATACCCGAGGTCAAAGGCCAAAACTACCAACATGTCAAGGTCATTAATATCTCATGTTAAATCCATGATATTACCTCCATGATGTTACCTCAATGATGTAGCCTCCATGATGTTACCTCCATGTGATGTTACCTCCCTGACGTTACCTCCCTGACGTTACCTCCATGTGATGTTACCTCCATTTGATGTTACCTCCATGTGATGTTACCTCCCTGACGTTACCTCCATGTGATGTTACCCCCATGTGATGTTACCTCCATGTGATGTTACCTCCATGTGATGTTACCTCCATGTAATGTTACCCCCGTGTGATGTTACCTCCATGTGATGTTACCTCCATGTGATGTTACCCCCATGTGATGTTACCTCCATGTGATGTTACCTCCATGTGATGTTACCCCCATGTGATGTTACCTCCATGTGATGTTACCTCCATGTAATGTTACCTCCATGTGATGTTACCTCCATGTGATGTTACCTCCATGTGATGTTACCCCCGTGTGATGTTACCTCCATGTGATGTTACCCCCATGTGATGCTACCCCCATGTGATGTTATCTCCATAACGTTACCTCCATGACGTTACCTCCCTGACGTTACCTCCTTGACGTTACCTCCATGACGTTACCTACATGATGTTACCTCCCTGACGTTACCTCTCTGGCGTTACCTCCTTGACGTTACCTCCCTGACGTTGCCTCCATGCATTTCGTTCTGCATAAATGTCTTTCCTTGGTGGCAGATTTTACTTTGTTCTTCTTTACATTCCGGCCACTTTACAATTTAAGCTCTTCCATCCTTTTCACGGAGCTCATATTGCTCTCAAGTATCTGAGTTTGTTCCATCGCTTGTCCCGTGGTTAACCACATCGTTTTCCCCATTGTTTGTCCCTTGGTTTAACCCATAGTTTTTCCCTTGGTTTGTCCCATTGTTTAACCCTTGGTTTGTCCCACTGTTTGTCCCTTGGTTTGTCCCAGTGTTTATCCCTTGGTTTGTCCCAGTGTTTATCCCTTGGTTTTCCCACTGTTTATCCCTTAGTTTGCCCCATTGTTTGTCCCTTGGTTGGTCCCAGTGTTTATCTCTTGGTTTGTCCCAGTGTTTATCCCTTGGTTTGTCCCAGTGTTTATCCCTTGGTTTGTCCCATTATTTATCCCACTGCCATTCAAATAAAGTGTCAATTCTTACACATCTGAGATCTTCAAGCGTTAAATAAAACAAATGCTGAACACTTGCCTTCCACGTACAATATAAAGTTTCCAGCCTTTACCTTTAACCAGTTCCATCAAGTTTTCAAACTTTGTCCCCATGAGTTCCATCAATTTTTCAAACTTTTCCCCCATGAGTTCCATCAATGGAATCCACATGTCAATGAAGTTATTAAAAAATCAAACAAAACCTTAGGCTTTATAAAAAGAAACTTTAACAAATGTAATAGAGATATAAAACTAAAATGCTACCTCACTTTGGTGAGACCTGTACTAGAATATGCATCTTCTGTATGGGACCCATCCACCAAAGAAAACATTGATAAACTAGAACAAATTCAAAAAAGAGCTGCCAGATTCATTACTGGAGAATATTCAAAACTGACAAGAATAACACCATTAGTCAAATCATTAAACCTTGAAACACTAGAGGATAGAAGAACCAAGAGCAAAGTAGTAATCATACATAAAGCAATTAATTCTAATTTAGAAATACAACACAAAGATAACTTAATACAACCCTCAGATAGACATAAGGATAAAAACACCTTTCTTATTCCGTATGCAAGAACAAACACATACAAGTTTTCCTTCTTCCCGTCCGGAATTCTGGGCGTGGAATGGGTTGCCTGAAGAATCCAGGAAAACCAACACTTTATCAGCATTTAAATCTCTAATAAAAATGCAGGACTAAACACAAACCATAGATAAGCGTAGGACGCAATAATCTTCTGCATAGAAGGAGCGTCTGTAAACAGATAAGATAAGATAAGATAAGTTTTCAAAAATTTTCTCCATGAGTTCTATTAAGTTTTAAACCTTAGTCTCCCATGATTTCTATCAAGTTTTCAACCTTTGCCCTCATGAGTTCTATCAAGTTTTCAACATTTGCCCTCACGAGCTCTATCAAGTTTTCAACCTTTGCCTTCCATGAGATCTATAAAGTTTACAACCTTTGCCTTCGATGAGTTCTATCAAGTTTTCAACCTTTATCTCCCATGATTTCTATCAAGTTTTCAACCTTTGTCTCCTATGATTTCTATCAAGTTCTTAACCTTTGCCTTCCATGAGTTCTATCAAGTTTTCAACCTTTGTCTCCCATGATTTCTATCAAGTTTTCAACCTTTGTCTCCCATGATTTCTATCAAGTTTTCAACCTTTGTCTCCTACAATTTCCTTATAAGTTCTTAACCTGTGTCTCCCATGATTTCTATCAAGTTCTTAACCTGTGTCTCCCATGATTTCTATCAAGTTTTCAACCTTTGCCTTCCACGAGTGTCAATCAAGGTTTGAACCCGTATCTTAAGACACCCACAGCTGACCCCTGCTTTGTTCCTCCTATTACTTTTTGGTCTAACACGCCCCTCATTTTCAAGTCAGGTGAAGGTTGTTGTTTTTTTCGGTGACCTTTTCAAACTAAAACAACAACATGAAGGTTGGCCTTGATAACACAATTATCTATCAACTTGTCTTCCTTGTACTGACACAATGTTGTCAAACTGTCACAAGGCTGTCATGCTGTCACAGGGCTGCCATCACCAATTTGAAGGCCATGTTTTATGGTATCTGTTGTTTTTCATCCAGACAACGTCATTCTCAAGCCGGCAGGTGAATCTAGGTCAATCTAGTCTCTGATGACGTCAGCTTCCATTTTTTAATTTGTGAGCTTTGATCTTTGTAGTTTAACTTTCTTTTAGCTACGACATTGTTAGAATGTTGAACATATTGAACATTTGCCTGAAGAATTATTTCAACATTTCCTGATGTATGACTTGAACATGGCCAAATGTACTACATGGTGAAATGCTAGGAGTCATTCTTACAAAGAAAAGTTGTTGTTTTTTCTTTTTGTATGCAAGGTCCAGTGGCGTAGCTATGTGAGGGGGTCCAAATTTGAAAGTCCCCCCGCCCCCCTGGGGGGCCCCCAAATCAATTTCCAAAAAAATTTACATTAAATATTACGCCACCGCCATGTATTTGGGGCCCTCAAAGATGTTAAGCCCCCCCCCGGACCCCCCCAAACCCCCAAACCCATAAAAAATTCCTAGCTACGCCACTGGCAAGGTCATCATGTATGAAATGAAGCATCCTGTATTTTAGTGAATATTTAACAATATCTTTTATATAATACAATAGTTATAGTAACAGCATTGGTGGGGAGAAGTTCCTGGTTTAACAATAAACCCTTTCATTTAAACCATTGTACAAAACCTGATTATTTCCGCCCAGTCATCACTGGACTTAAGTTTCAAAGATTATAATCTAAACAAAGTCTCACTTCTGCCCCCCCCCCGCCCACACACCGCCCCCGCCTTTTACCCACAATCCCGGCTTACAAATGACTTGGCACACTTACGACCCTACACATTTTCATCAAAAACTTCAAATCTCCCTCTGCTCAGATCTGATTTCACTTTCAGCCACCACTTCAACATCACGTCACAATAAACCATGACAGCGCGTGCTCGTCACTACACGTCATTCACATTCCCTAAACAGTTGCCGTCACTCACATGCAGGCTCTAGCCATTGACGTCATTCACAGGCTCCAAGCGTTGATGTCATTCAGAGGCTCAAACCCGTGACGTCATTCACAGGCTCCAACCGTTTACGTCATTCACGGGCCCCAAGCGTTGACATCATTCACATGCTCCAACCATTAACGCGATTCTAAGGCTCTAACCATTAACGCCATTCTAAGGCTCTAACCATTAACGTCATTCTAAGGCTCTAACCATTAACGTCATTCTAAGGCTCTAACCATTAATGCCATTCTAAGGCTCTAACCATTAATGCCATTCTAAGGCTCTAACCATTAATGCCATTCTAAGGCTCTAACCATTAACGCCATTCTAAGGCTCTAACCATTAATGCCATTCTAAGGCTCTAACCATTAACGCCATTCTAAGGCTCTAACCATTAACGCCATTCTAAGGCTCTAACCATTAACGCCATTCTAAGGCTCTAACAATTGGCGTCATTCACAGGCCCTAACCATTAACGCCATTCTAAGGCTTTAACCATTAACGTCATTCTAAAGCTCTAACCATTAACGCCATTCACAGGCTCTAACCATTAATGCCATTCTAAGGCTCTAACCATTAACGCGATTCTAAGGCTCTAACCATTAACGCCATTCTAAGGCTCTAACCATTAACGTCATTCTAAGGCTTTAACCATTAACGCCATTCACAGGCTCTAACCATTAATGTCATTCTAAGGCTCTAACCATTAACGCGATTCTAAGGCTCTAACCATCGATATCATTCACAGGCTCCAACCTATACAGCTAAGAACAGCAAATTAAAAAACCCAAACTGAAGTCAAATTATGTAATCGTAGAATTCTCTTTTTTAACGCAATTTTCTTTGGAAAAATTGCGTTTATAGATTCGAAATGTCTGTTGTCCAGCTTGACAACGCAACTCCTCCTGAACCATATCAGATATAGGTTTCGGGTCTTTTGCAAATATGCTAAAGAGGTCCCAAGGATGTGCAGCGGCCCAAAAAAAAACAACCGAAAAGGTTTACTGGATTTCCTGGAAAATATTTTTTAAAAACGAAAAAATATCAGTATTTTGTAAATTTCTCACCAACCATATCATCTATCGGGTTGAAACAAACGTGAAACAATAGCTAATAATATTTAGAACAATGTTAAAGGAGGAATTGTGAAACATTCTATTTCGTTCGACTCCGTAATTTTAGAAGCAATTTTTTAAAGCAATTATTTAGTTTCAAAATTATTGATTTGAAATGACTTTTAATGTAATCTAGAATGATATTTAATGGGATTTACCCGCTTTGTCAATGTTAATGTTAGATTGTTGTGTGGTGCGCATTATATTGACACATTTTTGGTGTGATGTAGCGTGAGGGGATATGACGTCATTTAATGTTTAGTTTCAGAATTACTTATTTGAATCGACTTTTAATGTAACCTAGAATGATTTCCCTTGATAAAAATCGGAAATTCCTTGTTGGAAATTGCTTTTAAATACATACTCATTCGAGTTTTTATTTCTTGTTTTATTGAATCCCTATAAATTCGGTCACTATCAAACATTTCCCTCTACACTCTGACAGCTAAACGACATTGATGAACTTACACGATATTCCCTTGGCCTTAGTTCAACCAACAGCTAACTCTAACACAAGAGAGTCCACTCTTGTTTTGCAGGCGACTGGAAATGCTGACATTGTACCAATTGACCTTGATGTCATTAGGGTAGTTCATTCAATATCAATTATACATTTTGATTCAAGCGCAATAACTATAGACACCCATAGAATGTTCAACATTGACATTCTTTCATAGAGTCGCCAGGGACAAATATCATTTCCATAGTGGTAATATCATAGCCTGGAATGCAGGGTCGTGAGATTTCCGTTACAAGTATTTGACTGGTCGTGTTAGTAGATTTGTATCTGTGGCTCGCTCTCCTTCACCTGTTGTACGTCACTGCGATGGGGGACATTTACTTCCCGTTGATGGCCTTGAAGATTGGAAGATGTTAGCGATTACATCAAAGGTGAGGTGTCAGTGCAGGCTACCAGAGGGGCGTCATTGCAAGCAAGCAGAGGGGCGTCAGTACAGCCACCCAGAGGGGCGTCATTACAAGCCACCAGAGGGGCGTCAGTACAAGCAACCCAGAGGGGCGTAACTACACGCAACCAGAGGGGCGTCAGTACAGGCATCCATTAGGGCGTCATTACAGGCCACCATAGGGGCGTCACTACAAGCAACCATAGGTTTGTCAGTACAAGCGACCAGAGAGGCGTCACTACAAGCAACCAGAGGGACGTCACTACAAGCAACCAGAGGGGCGTCACTACAAGCAACCAGAAGGGCGTCAGTACAGGCACCCATAAGGGCGTCATTACAAGCAACCAGAGGGTTGTCAGTACAAGCGACCAGAGGGGCGTCACTACAAGCAACCAGAGGGGCATCACTACAAGCAACCAGAGGGGCGTCAGTGCAGGCACCCATAAGGGCGTCATTACAAGCAACCAGAGGAGTGTCAGCACAGCCACCCAGAGGAGCGTCACTACAAGCAACCAGAGGGGCGTCACTACAAGCAACCAGAGGGGCGTCAGTACAGCCACCCATAAAGGCGTCATTACAAGCAACCAGAGGAGTGTCAGTACAGGTACCCATAATGCGTCATTACAAGCAACCAGAGGGGCGTCACTACAAGCAACCAGAGGGGCGTCACTACAATCAAACAGAGGGGCGTCACTACAAGCAACCAGAGGGGCGTCACTACAATCAAACAGAGGTGTGTCACTACAATCAAACAGAGGGGCGTCACTACAATCAAACAGAGGGGCGTCACTACAATCAAACAGAGGGGCGTCACTGCAGGTTCTGAGGGGGTTGTCCGAACAGAAACCCAGAGGGGTGGTGTGGTACCAATTACATTAATCCCATTGGGCATCACGCAAACATTGTTTTTCAAGGCGATCAGGCGTGTGAATCCAGAGGTCCCCATGCTGTGCACCACTATGTTCTCCAGGCCATTGCACTTTCGGCGCAGAGACCAGCGCTTCTGGGTGTCAACCAGTCATTGCATAGAACCTTCATCAGTGAAATTTGCTCCCAGGCGTTATGAAATGTGGTTTCCCGTCTCTTCTAAATGCTCGCTCCATCGTTTTCCGTCCATGATGCCAAGTTACCTGCCATGGTGCGAACTTAGACGGACTTAGACAGACTTAGACATACTTAAACGGACTTAGACGATTCCACAGACGAACACGGTGAAGAATATTGAGACGAGCACACAGCCGGAGGAGCTACTGTGTCATATCCAGCAGTTGTGAGAGGCAGATTTATTTTTATGTTTTTTTTTGTTGTTTTTTTTGTGTGGAGACATTAAGAGGTCATTTGTGACCTGCTTAGTAGTTATTAGTAGAGAGAATATGCCCCCACCCCCCCCCACCCCTAAGGTCATCGTGACAAAGCACATTGACTAGGAGGTGACGAGTAGCGGCCCCTTAGTTGACTCACACGTCAACTAGGATTATGTCAACTGACCCACTTGAAAGTCCTACAATATGTACACTGTTCTATTTATAAGACCAGGATATGAGTTGTCACGCATATTGGCAAAGTTTGTGTTGTTATTATTTTTTATATTTGTTTTTATCAAATCGTTCGCAAGAATGAAAAACCAAATAAAAAAAACCGCAACGGTTGCTTTATGGACCGCGTTTGTCATATTGTACACGTAACATATTTATTTTTTTTAAACTTACAAATTGTGAAAATTGTTTCCTTGTTTATTTACTCTTTTTGTTTCTTTTTTTTTAACAACGTTTTATTAACTCGCTTTCGTTCCTGTTTGTCCAAGATTTTTTTCAAATCTGCCAACGTAAAATTGAACCACTTCTGATGGTCCTAGAGATCTGAAAATTTTACCACAGATAGATCTTGGATGACAATGCATTGTATCGAATGTACCGTTATTAAATTATTGAACTTTTTGTTTATCTATAGTCTATATATAAGAATATGTACCGTTTGCTTTTGTTGACATCCATGAGTTCACCCCGTGACCACATCACAATGTTTTTAAAACGTTGGGCGGGCGCTTGTGAGGTGTTTGGTAAAATAAATAGAGGTAAAAAAATATTTTTTTTAAAACCAGGTTGTTATAAGTGGACTAAAAAGAATAAATAAATAGAAGTAAAAAAGATTTTTTTTAAAAACCACGTTTTTTTAAGCGGGCTAAAAAGAAGAAAATAATTTAAAAACTTATAAGTTGTTCAAGTACTTCGATTTAATATGATTAAAAACGTGGGGGCGGGTGTTTGGTATAAAAATTAAAGATTTCTAATTTAGAAGGCAAAAGAGAGATCTATAAGTGAGAGTATGAGTGACCAGCATATGTTAAACCTCATAAGCACCCGCCCCACGTTTTTAGTCATATTAAATCGAAGTACTTGAACTGATAAGTTTTAAATTATTTTCGTGTCAGTTAAACACTATAGAGACAGACACTCATGTTTTTAAAATAACATATTTGTAGGTTAGATATATTTATGCGATCTCCTTATTTCTCTCATCGGCCTATAAATTCCGGATCGACTTTTTTTAAACAGATTTCCTACAAAATTAAGGGCACAGCTTCGCTTAAATTTAGGGCCGAAACTTCAAAATAAATTTAGGAGCATATAAATTATTATATAAATATATGGCCAGAACTTCGTATACATTTAGTGCAATTTTAGTTATACTCCAGGGAAGCTGTGTGGGTTGTTACCCCTGGTAGAGACGCCGGCCAATGATGCGTGAAGCGAGGCAGTGACGCACGACGTTCATATACCTCATATAAAATAGGACAGCGATAAACTCGGATGTTATATCAGATGTTATGTTCGATGTTATGTGCTACGATTGTTAACAAGTAGACAACATATATATATATATATATATTAAGCATGTTCAATTGCTCAGGTGTTCTCCCTTCGTTGTAGTTGGGTCATGTCGCGTAAAGATGTCATTGCGTTGTCTGCTGTTGTTGTGTGGAGAATGTTTCTCATTTGTTCGTAGTATTGTTGTTGCTGTCGTCAAAGCGATGGAAAGATGAAATGGACGACGGTGCTGTGAATTTCAAAGACTTCAGTTATTCGTTGGGGGGGGGGATTCTTTGTCATTTAAATGTGACAATGTGAAGTAGTTAAGGATCAAATTACAGTGGTTGTAACTGACACGACACAGGAAGCAACGGAAGTGTAAAGATGTGGGCGTCAATCTCGGGGAGGCTACTCTGTTAGACAAAGTAGACGTGCATCATTGGGCATGAAGAGTGACGTGCCCATGAGGGGGTGTGTGATAATGATTTTTTTTTAAAATCACTTAAAATACACCAGTTGCCGCTCTATCATAGAAATATACTATACTATAACGAAACAAAACAAAAAACAAAAGATTTCGATATCTTAAGAAAAAATGGAAAAGTTGATAAAAGTTGATTTATTTATTTTTTATGAATTATTAAGACAATTATTATTTGTCAAGATTAAGAGGGGCTAACACTAGACCTTTTGATGTACAGGTGACTTGAATAGGTGACATTTATGTATAGGTGACTTGTACAGGTGACTTGTATAGGTGATATTTATGTACAGGTGACATGCACAGGTGACTTGTATAGGTGATATTTATGTACAGGTGACATGCACAGGTGACTTGTATAGGCGATATTTATGTACAGGTGACTTGTACAGGTGTTTATTATGAACAGGTAATATTACAGTGCAAGTCATATCCAGGCAGAGGCGATATTTCCATACAGTTAACCTGCTAAAATGTTCCGCTGATCAGTTTTTAGTGACGCCATTTTCCATCAAATTTTTCTTTTTCTGGCAGTTAAAACATGGTGGGAATATTCCAGTTTGTTTCATATTTTATTTTTCAATTCACCCAGACATTGGTGTGAAATTCTTACTTGCGGGAAGGAAAAGTTATCTCAAATTATTTTTTTTCCTTTGATTTTGTTATATTTGCATGTGTTATAAGACTATCGTGGTCGCATAAATGGTTTTCCTTTTGAATTTTTTTTTGTATTATTTTAATTGTATAGGCCAGTGATGGTAAACCTATGACACTCGTGTCATAGTCGGTACACAGAGCCCTCATCAGCCGGCTCGCGACAAATATATTACTTTCTTCATTAAACCAGCTAACCAAACCCTCCCATATTCGGGGTTTCAATGGAGTTTGGAGTGTTGACACTTTGCTATAGATCGACGGTGGCCAAACCGCGGCTCACGAGCCGCATGCGGCCCTTCTGTGTTCTCATTGCGGCTCGCGAACAATTAATGAAATATATGTTACAAGGATTACTAGAAGATTTCAAACCCAGGTTTAATATACCATATTGCTTCAATGTGGCTCTCAACAATGTTTTATTTATTTTAAAAATGGCTCTCAGTTTTTTCAGGTCTGGCCACCCCTGCTATAGATTAAGGGGTGTTGGTTGAATTTTGGGCACGCGGCCCCAAAAAGATCGCCACCGCTGGTATAGGATAACCAGACTACAATAAGAAATGTTGAAAAAAAAACCAAAAAAAAACAAATCTTTAGCCATAAAAATATGGGCTCCTGAAATTAACGAATAATTAATAGATTAATCGTTACAAAATTTAAATCGATTAAAATCAATTTCATCGATTAAATTTTGATTAAAATTTAAGAAAATATTTATAATATATATTTTTCAAATTTATTAACAATTTTTAGTTTTTTTTACTCTCTTACTTTTCCCTTGTAATATTATTATTAATTTAGACGTGCATATGTAAACAAAAAGAATTTTCTTCCTTATTTCTTGCATAGCAGAACGAATTTGCTGTGTTACGTCACAAAATTTGGGAGCCATAGAATTTCCACTACTTAACAGGTATTGCGAAATATTGAATCGTGACTTAACGAGATCTATATATGCGTTATAAAAATATAATTAATCGAAATTAATCGATTAATCGGTTTAATAATACTATTTTTTACAACAACAACAAAACAAAAAAAAACTGGTAAGTCAGAAAAGTAGGACTATGGCATGTGAAATGTAAAGTGGATTTATTGTTTTCTCGTGTATAACCAATACAACAATAAACATCTCTAGCTACGACTAAAACTAGTTATTCTCGTTTGATCTTTTTTCACACATGACTGATGCTGTGTTGTGGGAATGGCAATGGTGAACAAGGGCTTCTTTAATGAAGGGCATGGTGAAGAAAGAAAAAAAAACAAGTGGTGGGAAAGAGGCCTAAAGAATACATAGGTGTACCGAGGTCAAGGTCAATGTGCTATTTCTAACCTTAAAAAGTAATTCTTGATTTATTTATACGTTCGTTAAACAATGTCCCCATGAGTTAAAACTGTGGGTGTTTTTATTTTGGCCATCCCAAATAACATTAAAAAGTTATTGGACCTCACCAGTGTAATCAACAAGCACACATCGAAGGTGGGCAGCTATTGGCCGCACAGTTCATAGCACACCACTGGTCTTGGCCGGGCACTTGGGCGAACACGCCGACGGCCCGGCACCCTCGGGGCCCGGAGACGTACCGGTGCGACATGTTGTCGCAGACGCATATCTTCTGGGGACAGCTCCTCAGAAGGCAGTTGACCTGACACCACTGGTCATAGTTGTAAGGCCCTGGCACGCCTCGACACACCGTCTGACTACCGCTCGCTGTGTTTCCAGACAAGGCGCTTCCATATAAACCTTGACCGCTTGGCAGGTAGCCCTTTGGGTTGTTTCCGGTCGTCGTTCCACCATATTGGTTGTTTCCGGTCGTCGTGCCACCATATTGGTTGCTTCCGGTCACCGAACCACGATATTGGTTGCTTCCTGTCACGATCCTGTCGTAAAGGTTGTTCACCGTTGCGGGTTGGCTCTGGCTGGTGACGTAGGTGGTTGTTGGGGCGGAATCTGGAACTATTTGAATGTCAGCACAACCGTAGAACTCCTCTTGTGGACCACAGCCAACACAACCCCGCCCGTCTGGGTCAACGCCATAATTATTCCCTGGGGTGGAAGTAAAATTGTTCCATTAAAATCGTGACACCATTTACTGGACATTCAAATCTCATACCACCATTTACTGGGCATTGAAATCTCATGACACCATTTACTGGGTATTGAAATCTCATGACATCATTTACTGGGCATTGAAATCTCATGACATCATTTACTGGGCATTGAAATCTCATGACACCATTTACTGGGTATTGAAATCTCATGACATCATTTACTGGGCATTGAAATCTCATGACATCATTTACTGGGCATTGAAATCTCATGACACTATTTACTGGGTATTGAAATCTCATGACACCATTTACTGGGCATTGAAATCTCATGACACCATTTACTGGGCATTGAAATCTCATGACATCATTTACTGGGCATTGAAATCTCATGACACCATTTACTGGGTATTGAAATCTCATGACACCATTTACTGGGCATTGAAATCTCATGACACCATTTACTGGGCATTGAAATCTCATGACATCATTTACTGGGCATTGAAATCTCATGACATCATTTACTGGGTATTGAAATCTCATGACACCATTTACTGGGCATTGAAATCTCATGACACCATTTACTGGGTATTGAAATCTCATGACACCATTTACTGGGCATTGAAATCTCATGACACCATTTACTGGGTATTGAAATCTCATGACACCATTTACTGGGCATTGAAATCTCATGACACCATTTACTGGGTATTGAAATCTCATGACACCATTTACTGGGTATTGAAATCTCATGACATCATTTACTGGGTATTGAAATCTCATGACACCATTTACTGGGTATTGAAATCTCATGACACCATTTACTGGGCATTGAAATCTCATGACACTATTTACTGGGTATTGAAATATCATGACACCATTTACTGGGCATTGAAATCTCATGACACCATTTACTGGGCATTGAAATCTCATGACACTATTTACTGGGTATTGAAATATCATGACACCATTTACTGGGCATTGAAATCTCATGACACCATTTACTGGGCATTGAAATCTCATGACACCATTTACTGGGTATTCAAATCTCATGACACCATTTACTGGGCATTGAAACCTCATGACGCCATTTACTGGGCATTGAAATCTCATGACACCATTTACTGGGTAGTGAAATCTCATGACACCATTTACTGGGCATTGAAATCTCATGACACCATTTACTGGGTATTGAAATCTCATGACACCATTTACTGGGCATAGAAATCTCATGACACCATTTACTGGGCATTGAAACCTCATGACGCCATTTACTAGCCAAAAAATGCTCATAAAATTATTGACTAGATATTTAATTATTCCGACATTCCGAGATGATTATTTCCGACACGTGAGATGAATGTATACCTTAAAATATTTTTTTTTAATAGTATATTAATGTTAACTTTGTTACGTGAATTTATTTACCTGCGTGGTAGTGCCATTGGAGCACACAAATATCACATGTCAGGTCACGTGGCAAGATGACATTGACATCAAACATTCGGTACTGTTCAGCGGGCACAGTGTATCTTGTTCCGGGTTCGTCTGCTATCGTCACCGGGTAGCGGTCAAGGCATTCTTGGGTGGTTCTCACATTAGGATCGTTGGTGGGGCAAATTTTGAATTCAAAATATCCTTAAAAATCAGAGTGTAAGAGAAATTAATCGCGTAACTTATCGCTATCTGTCTAAAAGAGTCGAATGGTGTACAGTTGAGGCACAGGTAAGACTCAAGTGAGATATTTTGGGTACAGGTGATCCAGGTGAGGGACAAGTCGTGCAGGTTGAAGACAAGTGATACGGGTGGCATAAAGGTGTCTCTTGTGTGGTAAACGCAAATCAGTTAGGGTAAAAGATTTATGGAGTGTGGTGGAGGTACAGATGAAGTCAGGCTGGTTACTGATGAAGTCAGGTTGGGTACTGATGAAGTCAGGCTGGGTACTGATGAAGTCAGGCGGGGTACTGATGAAGTCAGGCTGGGTACTGATGAAGTCAGGCTGGGTACTGATGAAGTCAGGTTGGGTACTGATGAAGTCAGGTTGGGTTCAAATGAAGTCAATTCGCGTAGCGATGAGGTCAGGTTTGGTTCAGACGAGATAGTTATGCTCAAGATCGTATTTCGAAATTCCATTCAATATCAAAATTAATGACGTCTTTAAAGTTATTTCTTTCAACTGTCACACGACCATATCCCGAGGCCAACTTCTTATCTCCACAAAAGTTTATGACGGTACGACATTAAAACTATGTTTCAAATGGCCATTATGGCAAGACGCGAGTAGTCTAGAAAAGATGCCCGGATAGAAGGTCTCTCCACGCTCATCGTATCAGTGGTTCCCAACCTGTACTAAACGATGCACCCCTTCAAATGATTTCATTTCGCAACATACCCACTATACAAGTGACAATAGAGTTTTATAAAGTTAAAGATCTTTAAATGTTCTCTGCATTTAAAAAGATGATTGTTTGAGAAAATTTTAATATTTGAAGAAGAAAAAATACCTACTTCCATTTTTCTAATAACCTGACTTTCCATCAAAGGTCAATGACCCCATAGGAGCCTTATCTATCATTAGGGGCAGCTACTATAGCACAATTGGCAACTACTCTACAACAAGGGGCAACTACTCGAAAAAGATGCTTAAGTACTTCATGACAGGGAGGAAATAATTTAAGACTCTACGAAATGGGGTAAGAAAATTCAAATTTTAAAATAAGTAAGAAGACTAAGTTATTTTTAAATCCCTTATATTAACTTCACCGGCGTCTCTCTCTGTCTGTCATCATCTCTCTCTGTCTTGGGTGGGCGGAAAATCAAAAGTCGAAAATGACCCACTTCCCGTGATCCGATCGAGCTGAAATTTGGCACACGGACCTGTCTCACCTAACAATGCATCGTATCAAAATTTCAGATCGATCGAACGTACCGTAATTAAATTAATGCATTTTTAGTTTATCCTTATATAACGTATGTAATTCAAATTCACTATTTGTTATCGTTTTTTTTCCACGTGAAAGTTTGAGTTGACGCGTTGAGGCGACCCATCGAAGTACCTGCGTGCTTTTGTTTACATTTGACGTGTCACACTGAGCTCGGTCAAGCGAATCGGTGACCAGACTTTTCCCCCCTCTCCCACCCCCACCCCCCAAGGGTTATGAAGCAAAATTGAGTTAAGACAGATTCAGACTGTAAATGCTTGTCGCGTTTGAAAATAATCAATACTGTTAGTTATGAATCATATATAAGGGATTTATAGCCAAAAACTTAGATTTTACGGGTTTGTTTTATTTTATTTAATAAAATATTTGTGCTCCTACCTTTGTGATTGGCAGTTATGTCAACCTTAAATGTAACTCTCTGCCCCTGTTTGTATACACGGGTGACTTTTCCTGTTGCGTACTTCCCGCCTTCTTCGTTTTCCCTAGGACCGTCATAGGGGTCGCCACATATCCCACATTTGTAGCCCAGGCTCAGTTGATGCTGGATATAATATGGGGAACATTCATCACATTCTTATGATTGTGTTCATTGTCTTTAGAATTACATGGGCCGTACGGATGCTTAAGTGAAATCTGATTATAAATTATATTATTATAATTTGTGGTTGGATTCGTGATTTCGTAAATCGTGTAGTATCAAGTATCTACAGCGTTTGGTCAAGGTACGCCTCTAGTCTTTTGGTCGTTTGGTCAAGGTACGCCTCTAGTCTTTGCGTCGTTTGGTCAAGGTACGCCTCTAGGCTTTGTATCGTTTGGTCAAGGTACGCCTCTAGTCTTTGTGTCGTTTGGTCAAGGTACTCCTCTACTCTTTGCATCGTTTGGTCCAGGCACACCTCTAGTCTTTGCGTCGTTTGGTGAAGGTACACTTCTAGTCTTTGCATCGTTTGGTCAAGGTACTCCTCTACTCTTTGCATCGTTTGGTAAAGGTACTCCTCTACCCTTTTTGCGTCGTTTGGTCAATGTACGCCTCTAGTATTTGCGTCATTTGATCAAGGTACACCTCTACTCTTTGCGTCGTTTGGTCAAGGTACGCCTCTAGTCTTTGCATCGTTTGGTCAAGGTACGCCTCTAGTCTGTGTGTCGTTTGGTCAAGGTACACCTCTAGTATTTGTGTCATTTGGTCAAGGTACACCTCTACTCTTTGCGTCGTTTGGTCAAGGTACGCCTCTAGTCTTTGCGTCGTTTGGTCAAGGTACGCCTCTAGTCTTTGCGTCGTTTGGTCAAGGTACGCCTCTAGTCTTTGCATCGTTTGGTCAAGGTACACCTCTACTCTTTGCATCGTTTGGTCAGGGTACTCCTCTAGTCTTTGCGTCGTTTGGTCAAGGTACGCCTCTAGTCTTTGCGTCGTTTGGTCAAGGTACGCCTCTAGTATTTGTGTCGTTTGGTCAAGGTACGCCTCTAGTCTTTGCGTCATTTGGTCAAGGTACGCCTCTACTCATTGTGGAGTGTTTTCAATGCACACCCATAGCCCACATAGAAATGATTTTTTTAAATTTTGAATTCAAATCACAAGTATGTTGTCAATTGAAAAGGGGCGAGCATCCTCCTTACATTGAGTCCCCCACAGTTTAACTCATTGTCTTGGTTGTTGATAGGGGTGATGTGCCCTTGTCTCCACATACTGCTCCTACTTGGTGGGTCCCACAGCCGTCCGTGACCTTGGACGGACAGAATGGAACATCCCAGCGTGACCAGTAGAAGAGTCGAGTGACACTTGCTGACATATCCCATGGCTGGAAACTTTATTCTGTGGGGCATGGGGATAATTTTGTTTGAAAACATCGATATACATAATTCCCGTCGTCTGTATGTATGTATGTATGTATGTGTGTGTGTGTGTGTGTGTGTGTGCGTGCGTGCGTGCATGCGTGCGTGTTTGTGTGTGTGTGTATGTATGTGTGTGTGGATGTTACGCTACTAATTTTAGAAAGCAGCGCACCAAATTACTGCACCAATGCATCAAAAGGTATGCAAATTAAAGATGGGCTGTAAAAAAAAATATTATATGACGTCATTGTTTTAGCTCATATTTTAATTTTGGAAAAGGGAACAATGTAAAAAGAGGATTTGATGATGGTTAATTATAAAATCAAAAAAACAAAGGGGGCACCGTATGCGTCCTACAACTCCTATTATAAAATACTTTGTGTACATTTCAGAAAGTTTAATATTTCGTATTTATCAAACAAGGACAAGTTAGTTGGGCTTTTGAAAAAGGTGGGCGCCGCTTTCATAGCAGTGCATTTTTTCAAAATAAATAGATTTCAGCTGAAAACTTCCGTCATTTTTGACGGGTGATACGCTAGTTATAACATAAGTACTCAGAAAGAAATGAAATAAAGGTAACAGTTTTCAACTGAATGAGATCCATGACCATAACCGGGCTGCTGTGTGAGACCCACTCCTTATGTAATACTGCAATGTTTATACAAAGACAGTTCCTTAAACACGATTTGAGGGAATCTTTCACATGTGTTGGTATAGTTCATGACCTCAGATTTTGTTCAAATTATTACAAAATGCGGAAACAATGTAACGAAAAAATATCATCGGGTTGTTACTTATATCAAGTGTGAGAAAATAAAATACTGTGTCCGCCGAGTTTTAAAATGACAAAGATTATTTTTTAATGGTTCAAATTTTAGTTTCTTATCGCTATTGCTTATTGCTTCAATAAGTTTAACTTTTCTTTAAATTTTTTAATTTAAAAAAATATATAATAATAATTTATGTATTTATTTTGGGGGGAAAAAAATACCACGTTCCGAAACAAACTTTAAGTTTGAATATCGTTAAATATAATTAACTTTGATATTTAAATCAAGTAGCGACTTTTTCCGTTAAATGTCAATTTTGATAAATGTGTGGGTTTTTTTCGTGCAATTAAAAGTCTCACTAGACAACGGATGTAACGACGAATTTTTAACTACACTGGTATTCAAATTGACATGACATTTCAAACGGACATAAAGCTCTGGTTTATAACCGTTTTCATAACATATGCATGGAATGAAATCTTCAAATTAAATCAACAACAATTTCCACGATGAAAACAAAACATCGCATGATAAATAACTGGAGTAACTTACCCCTGATCAGCACAGTAACATCAAATCGACAGGCTGTTAAATGCCATTAACGGATTTTTTTTTCTCCATTTATTTATATACGAGATACCCCACTCTCTCCCACATAGCAGACCAGCTTGTGAAGGTGTGATGGTGGCTTCGCTTCATTTTTTATAAAAAATATTTATGAACTGATCACTTTTGGGGTGTCTTTGTTTAACGTAAGCAAGTTGTCTTCTCTTGACCCGCCTCGTTGTACTCTTTTGGGACCGTCATCCGGCGGAAGTCAGATAACTCCAAACAGACAAGGAGGGAAAATAATAATTGAACATCGATATGACATGTTTTTATTTTAAATAAGTAATAAGCAATTGCCCCCACAAACACCCCCTCCCCTCCCCCACTCATTCCCCATGCATACCCTGTCTAATGAAAAGCGTTCTTAAAAGCACAAAAGTATTTTATCGTCGGCCTTTAGGGGTCGTTAGTTGGTCTTTTGTTATTGTCACCGTGTGGACGACACTTGTTTTTTTTGTTATCGTCACCGTGTGGACGTCACTTGGTCCTTTGTTTCAGACACAAAGAGTGGACGTCACTGGTCTCTTGCGACTGACACAAAGAGTGGACGTCAGTTGGTCTTTTCTTACTGACACAAAGAGTGGACCTCACTTGATCAATTGTTATTGTCACCAGCGTGGACGGCACTTGGTCTTTTACTACTGCCACAAAGAGTGAACGTCACTTGGTCTTTTGCTACTGACACAAAGAGTGAACGTCTCTTGGTCTTTTGCTACTGACACAAAGAGTGAACGTCAGTTGGTCCTTTGTTATTGAAAAACCCATGTGAGAGAGGCTCACTGATAAACCCATGTGAGAGAGACTCACTGACAAACCCATGTGAGAGAGACTCACTGACAAACCCATGTGAGATTGGCTCACTGACAAACCCATGTGAGAGAGACTCACTGACAAACCCATGTGAGAGAGACTCACTGACTTCAGGAAAATGATAAAACTCACCTTGAAGTCAGTGCTTAGAAATCATATAACATTAAATTTAGAGAATTTCCTTGTGACGTTCTATATAAATGGTATTGTTATAGTCTATTTATAGTATTGTTATGGACTTTTTACGGTCTTGTTATGGTCTATTTACGTCTTGTAATGGTCAAATTATGGTCCTATTAGAGTCTTATTATGTTCATGTTATGGTCTTGTTATGGTTTTGTTAGTAACTTGCTATGGTCTTATTACGGTTTTGTTCTAATCTTGTTATGGTCTTGTTTTATAAGACTAGATATGTACCATTGATAAGTGTAGGGCGCAATAATCTTCTGTATATAATGTAATGGATAAGATGAAGAAGGTAAGATTTTCTTTCCTAGACTAACCGGCTAGCCTATGGCTGGTTTAAAGGCAATACAAATAAATAAATGTAAAAAAGGATTTTTGAAAACCACGTTTTTATAAGTGGACTAAAAAGAAGAGAATAATTTAAAACTTATAAGTTC
Source organism: Ampullaceana balthica (assembly GCA_944989445.1). Lineage (NCBI taxonomy): Eukaryota > Metazoa > Mollusca > Gastropoda > Lymnaeidae > Ampullaceana > Ampullaceana balthica. The sequence continues at coordinate 72,411 of CALYLW010001976.1, forward strand.
AAGTACTTTAATTTAATATGAGTAAAAACGTGGGGCGGGCGCTTATGGGGTTTAACATATGCAGTTCATTCATTCTCTCACTTATAGATCTCTCGTTTGCCTTCTAAATTATAAATCTTTAATTTTGATACCAAACACCCGCCCCACGTTTTTAGTCATATTAAATCGAAGTACTTGAACTTATAAGTTTTAAATTATTTTCTTCTTTTTAGTCCACTTATATAAACTTGGTTTTTAAAAATCTTTTTGTACATTTATTTATTTTACTCTTTTTAGTCTAAGTGTAAAATCATAGAGTATATATTACTTTTATTGTACATAAGAAGATTCATTAAATAAAAAATTGCCTACTTGGTTTCCATGTGTTATGGAGTGTCAGGTCTAACCTCGTGGAGTTGAGGCATTAGACCCAATACAAACAAACACAAACACATGGACAAACACCAACGCTTATCAATTGAAAACACTACACTAATTCATATTAAGACTGCATTTTTATTCCATTTTCTTCAATGATTTAAACTCCACTTTTAAAAATATAATTTTTTTTTACCTCTATTTATTTTACCAAACACCTCATAAGCGCCGCCCAACGTTTTAATACAACGGGCAGGGCCGCCACCAGAAAATTTTGGGCCCCTGAAAACTGGGTACGTTGGGCCCCTCTGGGCTCCACATCGTGCCTATGCCTTTTTCCAGGTCCCCACATGCCAAAATCCTTGAAATATGTATACAAAATGACCAAAATGTAGCTTATCCGACATCGACATTTCTGGCTGCATTTATAAATACCAATACAAGCGATCTAGGGAGCAAGAATTTCCTACTGAATAAAAAAAAACGCCACATATTTGCAACAACAAAAGCATTAGTAGAATTTCTTTTTGTTTTCTTCATTCTTATAAAAAAAATTAACAACAAAAGCAATAGTTAAAAAACAGTTATAAGTTTGTGTTCTATTCACTTATATGAAGTACATTTTTTTAAAAAATTAGATCTTTCAATCAGAATTCATTTGAAGTGTAAAAAAATGTTACATACCTAGGGAAATAGTCATGTTTATAACTGGAATTTTCATTTGAAATTTGAAATATAGTAACATCCGTGGATAACACAACATGTTATTAACATTTAAGTGTGTGAGGGCTGTTTGTATATTGACTGTGATGAGGAGGACCACCTTCTTATTTTCATATTAGAAAAATCACGTATAACTTCATTGAAGTTTATCTGCCTGGTAAGTTCGTGTTCAATTAAAATAATTGACAGTCTATTTATCTTTCTTGGCTCATGGTAGAACGCAAATAGTTTTTTTTTATAATAGCCGATTTACTGAACGATCGTTTCTCCTTGAGCCCACCGACACAGGAAGACAACAACAAAATCCTCAGGCAATACACACTTCACTAAATAATCCTTCTAGCCCGAGTGAATAAATTGATCAAAAATATCAGTGGATCAGACAACGCAGAGGCTGACGCTTCCTTGATGTTGAATGTTGCACGTTGCACGTATACATTCTTCAAGTGAAGCAACTCGTATTTCAAACGGCTGTTAAGATCACGTGGATACTTTAACCACTAAATCAGCACAAGAGGACGAGATTTCTTCAGAAGTCAGACTTCTAAAATTTAGAACTGGATTGAATAGTTTCCAGATCTTGTCCAAAACTTTGAACCGATGGTTCATCTGCCCAATCACAGAATCCAAAATGAAATACAAAACTTCTCTAGTGAACTTAGCTTCTGCTGATTCCTCGACACCAAACGACGTCTTGGGAATCATTGGACTTTTCGGAATCTGAACGGAAAGGTCTTGGCCTTTTGCCGCGACGCCGCGCCGTCTTCAGTTCTGTAGGAATTCATAATTCTTTTGATACTGTGCTGTGCTTCTGTGAAAATCGTGGGGCAATTATCTCTCAACTGCTGCAATTCATTAGTGAGATCATTGATGTTACGTGATGCGATTTCAAGTGAGATTGCCTTTGATAGGTGTATCAGATTTCTTTCATTGATGCACGTCAAATAATTTTTAGCCAGAATGCTGCAATCAACACTGCGGTGAAGGAAGAGAAATTTGTTTTCAGTCCACGTGCTTCTCTTCTAATTTCATTTGTGTACTTAGCCGTCGACATCACTGTCTCTAGAACAGGAAGAATGCTAGGCAACCTCTGAGCAATTGGACGCATGGCATCAACTCTTGAACTCCAGCGCGTGTCACTCAGATTATGCAGGGAGCATCTTGTTGATTCCAGCAAGAGATTCCATCTTTCTGGACAAGAGCTGAATACTTTGTAGAGGCGATTCACGTTTCCAAATAATGTTATTGCATCTCTGCAACATGACGCAGGATTTACCCCGACCAGATTCAGTGTGTGAGCTGCACATGTAGAGAATAGAGCAGCAGCAATCTTTTTGTAAAATTCCGCGCTTGAACACCTTTCATTTTCCCCGCCATGTTTGTGCCGTCGTTAAAACCCTGTCCACGACAATCTTTAAGATCAATTCCATGTGTGTCTAAGCGTGAAATGAGTGTTTCGGCAATTTCTTCTCCTGTCTTCTGATTGCACGGGAAGAACTCTACAAATCTCTCTTCTATTGACCATTTGTTCTCATCGCTTTTATGTACGTATCGTAATATGAGAACATTTATTCTGTATGGGATACGTCAGGAGTAGCATCACATATAATGGAAAAATAAAATGCTTCCCTTCTTTCAAGCAAAATCTTGTCTAGAACATGTTTCCCACATAAAGAAATGAATTCTTGTGTCTTTTTGTGTCTTCCATGACAAATAATGATTTCGCATTCTTTCACCTATATATATATATATAATGTTATATCACATTCTTTCACCTATATATATATATAATGTTATATCACATTCTTTCACCTATATATATATATATAATGTTATATCACATTCTTTCACCTATATATATATATATAATGTTATATCACATTCTTTCACCTATATATATATATATAATGTTATATCACATTCTTTCACCTATATATATATATATAATGTTATATCACATTCTTTCACCTATATATATATATATAATGTTATATCACATTCTTTCACCTATATATATATATAATGTTATATCACATTCTTTCACCTATATATATATATAATGTTATATCACATTCTTTCACCTATATATATATATAATGTTATATCACATTCTTTCACCTATATATATATATATAATGTTATATCACATTCTTTCACCTATATATATATATATAATGTTATATCACATTCTTTCACCTATATATATATATATAATGTTATATCACATTCTTTCACCTATATATATATATATAATGTTATATCACATTCTTTCACCTATATATATATATATAATGTTATATCACATTCTTTCACCTATATATATATATATAATGTTATATCACATTCTTTCACCTATATATATATATATAATGTTATATCACATTCTTTCACCTATATATATATATATAATGTTATATCACATTCTTTCACCTATATATATATATATAATGTTATATCACATTCTTTCACCTATATATATATATAATGTTATATCACATTCTTTCACCTATATATATATATATAATGTTATATCACATTCTTTCACCTATATATATATATATAATGTTATATCACATTCTTTCACCTATATATATATATATAATGTTATATCACATTCTTTCACCTATATATATATATAATGTTATATCACATTCTTTCACCTATATATATATATATAATGTTATATCACATTCTTTCACCTATATATATATATAATGTTATATCACATTCTTTCACCTATATATATATATATAATGTTATATCACATTCTTTCACCTATATATATATATATAATGTTATATCACATTCTTTCACCTATATATATATATATAATGTTATATCACATTCTTTCACCTATATATATATATATAATGTTATATCACATTCTTTCACCTATATATATATATATAATGTTATATCACATTCTTTCACCTATATATATATATATAATGTTATATCACATTCTTTCACCTATATATATATATAATGTTATATCACATTCTTTCACCTATATATATATATAATGTTATATCACATTCTTTCACCTATATATATATATATAATGTTATATCACATTCTTTCACCTATATATATATATAATGTTATATCACATTCTTTCACCTATATATATATATAATGTTATATCACATTCTTTCACCTATATATATATATAATGTTATATCACATTCTTTCACCTATATATATATATATAATGTTATATCACATTCTTTCACCTATATATATATATATAATGTTATATCACATTCTTTCACCTATATATATATATATAATGTTATATCACATTCTTTCACCTATATATATATATATAATGTTATATCACATTCTTTCACCTATATATATATATAATGTTATATCACATTCTTTCACCTATATATATATATATAATGTTATATCACATTCTTTCACCTATATATATATATATAATGTTATATCACATTCTTTCACCTATATATATATATATAATGTTATATCACATTCTTTCACCTATATATATATATATAATGTTATATCACATTCTTTCACCTATATATATATATATAATGTTATATCACATTCTTTCACCTATATATATATATATAATGTTATATCACATTCTTTCACCTATATATATATATATAATGTTATATCACATTCTTTCACCTATATATATATATATAATGTTATATCACATTCTTTCACCTATATATATATATATAATGTTATATCACATTCTTTCACCTATATATATATATAATGTTATATCACATTCTTTCACCTATATATATATAATGTTCTTTCTTGTCTTTGATGCACTCCAACTGATGTTGCAGCAACTGATCATAGTGAGATACGAGTTCTAGTAACCCCAGAAAGTTGCCATTGTGAGGGTTTCCTATGTCTTGAGATTCTCCGCGAAATGCGAGTCCTCTGGAAGCTAGAAACAATGTAATGTCCAAGAGTCTACGCAATAGGGCATTGAACTGTCACTTTCACTTTGGAGACGCTGTTGAAAGCTGCTATCAATACCACAAGAACCAGTAACTGATTTTTCAAAAGTTTCCAAGCCACGTAAGAATCCCTATGCAGGGAACTTTTTTCGTGATTCTGTAACCTTTCGTAAAGAAACCTCCACTGTTGGTTGTTGTTTTTTGATCAAAACCTTCTCGTCTTGCCAAAAGGCTAGTATTGGCATGCTGTTCCAGACTTTTACCAGAAGAATAGAGAAGGCACGGGATGCAGTTTAGAACATTTTTTGAGCTGCTCCAGACAATCCATCTCTAAGTAGCTTTTCTCGACTATTGAACAACTGGGAGTGTAACAGACTTTTGTAAAAACATTTCGCGGTGTAGTCTGAATGCATGGTTTTGATCATTTCTTTAACTGACTTTCAGTTTTTAACTTGCATAAAACGATGCACTGTCTGTCCCGGACTTGCAAGGGCTTTCTGACCATCGCCCAGGATCGCTGTAGTGGCGAAATTCGTTTCCATGTTCGACAGAAATCATCAACATTATCATTTGCCCTCCTAATCCTAAATCGTATAGTTCTACTGTCTCCGACCTCATTTGGAGGGTCAGATGATTCGTTTCCAGATCTGATAGTTGCACAACCA